>JADFUC010001748.1:0-69675 GCA_019722365.1 Lithospermum erythrorhizon | reverse complement strand
ATCGATGTACTTCGTTCAGTTACGTATTGCTCATTGACCGCGGGGGTTTGAGGTCGGTGGAGGAGTACAAGAAGCGATTCAGTGATTTGTGCCGACTACTTCTACGATGTTTACCCGATGGAAGCGAAAAGGATCAGGATTCGAGGATGGTTTGACGTGGGAATCGTCGCGAGATCTCGGTGATGGTTTTTACTAGTTTCCATCTTTGTGAGGAATCGATACGAAGATGGAAATGGAGTGCAGAGCAGTGAGTGGATCGAGGAGGTGGGCCTGAGACTTTTCTATTCGGTAGACCTTCTAGATCTAGGTTCGGAGGAGGCGGACCCGGCCAGTCGTTAAGGCGGAGTCAACGGTGCTCCGACAGTTCGGGATTATTCAGCTGCTCCTTCTGCGGTGGGTGCACAGAGATCTGGCGGGGTTGAGTAGTTTTCGGGGGGTTCGAGGCGGTGTCGGCTATTCTAGTTAGTCGGATTAGGCCTGAGGCCGGCGGGATTGCAGGAGAGGGTGAGAATGCGTATGTTGCGATGCAGCCCGGCCGGGACGTCGGCGAAGGATTGTCCCAGAGTTGATTAGAGAGAGAGTCTTGATGCGTCGGCGCCCGTTAAAACCTCTCGAGAGGTGGTTATTAGGGGAATCGTGGTGGTCGGTCGGTGTGGAGGCCGAGGATATGGGTATGGGACCTCGGAGATGCCAAAACCGGTAGCGACTGGCGGAGGCAGTCGAGCAGTTAAATGTATTCACACTTGCTCAGGCGCGAGGATACCCCGGAGTGGTGAGGTACATTATTTCAGCCTTGATATTGAGGCCGAGGGGTGTTGTATAGGATGCAGGGCTCACGCATTCTTGCACATTGTCTCGGAGTTTTATTCACCTTTATCGTATGTTGTGTGCCTTTGCCTGTCAGCAGAGATTACTCAGCGCCCGATGCAGTCGATTAATGGTTAGATTTGCATATAGAGCGTCGCTTTGATTGTGTGGTCGATCGTTATGCATTGATTTACTTCCATTTAATTTCCGATTTTGATCTTATCTTAGGTATGGATTGGTTGAGGAAAACATCATGCGTTATTGATTACCATCGGAAGGAGATTACTTTATTGGATTCAGAGAAGCCCGGATATCCGATTGTGGGAAGCAGAAAGATTTTGCCTTCGACTTTTGTATGTCGACGCAGAGGCTAGGAATTGATTGGAAGAATTATTGGGTTCTTAGGATATGGTTGATTAGAATAGAAGCGAGAGAAACAGGCGGAGGATGTGCGGGTTGTTAGAGTTCAAGGATGTTTTCTGAGGACTTACCGGGGTTGCCACAGAGAAGGGAGGTCGAATTGCTATTGGTTAATTGCAAGTACGGCACCAATTTCTCTTCCACACGTCTGGGATGGCTCGGCCAGATGCGAGGGAATTGTGGACTCGATTGCGAGGAATTGTTGGACAAAGGGATTCATCCAGACCGAGTGTATCTCCATTAAAGTGCGCAGTGTTGTTTGTGAAAAAAGAAGATGGTTGATGAGGCATTGCATTATTTATAAGCGGTGAATAAAGTAACTATTAAGAACGATACCCATTACTTGAGAATCGACGATTTGTTTGTCCGGTAGAAGAGATGCCAAGGTGTTCTCGAAGATTGATTTGAATGCAGTTATCATCGGTTGAGGATCAAGGAGATATTCGAAATCGGCTTTTCAGATCTCGTTATGGACATTATATGAGTTTATAGTGACCATTTGGATTAACAATCTTGTGGCGGCGCTATGGATTTGATGAACGGTGTTTCGGGAGTATGCGGATGAGTTTGTGGTGGTATTCATTAATGATATTACGATATATTCGAGAGGGGAGGAGGAGCATGAGAAGCGTTCTGAGATTGTTTGGGGATCTTGAGATAGCGCGGTTGTATGCCAAGTTTTCCAAGTGTGAGTTCTGGTTGGCGGAAGTGCAATTCCTGGGGCATGTTATTTCCGGCGAGGTATTTGTGTTGATCAGGTAGAGGCTGTGAACAATTGGGAGCGTCCCGCGGTGTGGCGAAGTGAGAGTTTGCTTTGGGGTTGGTTATTACGGGGAGATTCGTCAAGGACTTCTCTTTGTCCTTGGCGCCATTGGCCGAGTTGACGGGGAAGGGGTTCCGTTTATGGGATGATTGTGAGGGCTATTGAGGGTATTGAAGGGAAGTTGACTTCTGGCGCGGTGTTGGCGATACCGTGCAGTTGCGAGGGAGCTCGCGTGATTTATAGCGTGCTTAGCGTGAGGGGATTGGGGTGAGGCCGATGCGGGAATGGGAAGGTGATTGCCCTACGCTTCTTCCCGGCAGGTTGAAAATCACGAAGAACTGCTCAGACACATAGATCTTGAGCTAGCGGCAATAGTCTTTGCGTTGTGGAGACATTATCTTTATGGGATTAAATGCAGTTTTTGGGATCGCGAGAGTTTGAAATATCTTCCGACGGAGAGAGATTTGAATTTGAGGCAGAGGAGGTGGATGGAGTTCATTAGTGAGTATGACTTGACTATTGAGTACCACCCGGGGAAAGCGAAATGTAGTAGGCGATGCCTTGGTAAGAAGGGGAAATCAGAGGACCCAGAGAGACAGATGAAACAGCTGGGAGTTGATTTTGATGTCGGTAGCGGCAGGGAAGATTTTTACACCGCCCGTATAGAGTTCGACCGGTACTTGTGGATCAAATCTTAGAATTTCAGCGAGATGAGAGGCTACTTGAGGTTGTCAGTAGGGATGTGAAGTGGGTCGAGATCGGATTTCACGGTTGACGAGAGTGGAGTTAGTATTGCTTTTTATTTTGTGTGATATTTGATTTTGTGTTATTATATTGTTCTACTTGATTGTTTGAGGTTGTTAAATTTGGTCGAAATTTTATTAGGTGGAGTAGATTCATAATAACTTAGATTAGAAAAAAAAAAAAAAAAAAAAAAAATTTTAAATTTTTCGGTCGTGATGGGACCAGGGGAGCCAATATAATTTTTTAAATGATAATATTATTTAAATAAACTTTTAGGCCGAATTTCATTTATAATTTAGAAGTGGTTGCCATGGAAGAATTTTATCTTTGATATCGGGTTAGGTGGAGGTTTAAGAATGCGATGGCGGAGAATTAGCAGAAACGAGCAGTTTGAAGTTTTTTAAATATCTATTCATAGATATCCTCCACGTCATCATCGTCATCGCCTTCATCTTCTTTCCTGTTGGCCGAAATTAAGCCCCACCCAAAAAATTTCATTTTCCATTTCTCTTCGATTGTATTCAGCTTCAAGATCGGTTGTAGAATATTGTTATAAAAATGAACTTCTCTTGAGTTAAGGTAGAAATTTCAAGTCTTTAGAGATATTTCTTGAACTTGACATAGTTGACTTTTAGTTGACTTTTTCATAATTGAATTTTATGATAAATCTTAGTTGGTTATGGAGTTACGTAGCGTATTTGAGTGATAGTCGTGATTTAGAGATCGTTTGAGGGCGTTATAGTCGGAGAGTTGACTTTTTAGGTTTTTGGTTGACTTTTATATGGATATTTTATAAGACTTTAAATGTGTAGGAGGTTATATTGGGACTTATTATAGTTGTTATGATATTCGTGGTGATTTAAAATTGATTAAAGGTGTTATGTTGAAAAAGTGTAAATTCGGGTTGAGTTATAATTGATGATATTTCGGAGTATAGATTGTTAATTATGAACGATGATTGGTTAGAATAACTTATAAAGTCGATTGTAATGAGAAAGTGATAAGATGGAATTTAGCGGGGAATCGATTGGGTTGTGTCGATGGGATTATAATTCGATAGTTTATCGAGTCATGTTAAATTGTTTAGAGATAATTCCCCAGAAGTTGGTTCACCGTATCTTCTAGAGCAGCCGGTATATAGTAGTAGGTCTTGATTATACTTTGTGGGTGTTGTTTAGGCGTTGATGAAAGGCGGTGCGGTGTCTTTCGTGAGGTTTTGCGGCTAGCGAGAGGTGAGTACTTATACCATGGTGTTACTTACGTACTTACTTTAAATTGTGTGAACATGTTATTGTGATATGATTATGTGAGAATGATATACATGTTATTATGATATGATTATGTGAGAATGATATACATGTTATTGTGTTATGATTAAATGACATAAATATAATTGCATGGTATGATTATGTGATTATATTACGTGGCGTTGAATTAGCGAGGTAAGTAATGAACTCGACTTATATTTCGATTTACGTGGCCTTTTTTCGGCACTTATGATTTAAATGGCACTTTGTCGGCCTTTGCCGATTTTGTGGCCTTGTTGGCGATTGTGTTTGACTTCTTATTGTGAGATGTTTTTAGATGTGTGCTTGGATATTGTTTGGGGTAAGTAGGCTGGTTATTGAGAGTGGTTAGAGTGATCTATGACTTGAGGTGATTTGAGTATCGGTGACTCACATAGTTGGGGTTCAAGGGATTAGGTGAGCTCTCGCTCTTGCGGGATATGTGTATTGTGGCCCATCACTACGGTATAGCGTGCGGTGTGCCTTATACTTTGTGTATAGTGCGGTATGCCTTATACTTTAATGTATAAGTACGGTTTAGCTTTATCTTCGGTATAAGCCGGTATGACTACATTTGATCGCTTCTTTATGCGTTGTCGGTGTGGCCACATACTGCAGGTATAGCGTGCGGTTGGCCTTATACTTGGTATAGGCCGGTATGAGAGTCTTTTGATCACTTTCAGCATTGTGCATTATCGTGTGGCCACATACTACGGTATAGCGTGCGGTGTGCCTTATACTTGTGTATAAGTGCGGTGTGCCTTATACTTTGTGTATAGTGCGGTGTGCCTTATACTTTTGTGTATAAGTGCGGTTTGACCTTATGCTAGCGGTATAGAGATGCGAGTGGTGTTAATTAGTCCGTTCTGCCGGGTAGGCAGTTGAGTATATGCTTGGCGTTAAATTTGGTATCTTGGTGGGGATATGAGAGATAGGAGGTTTGATGGCCCAGAGTTTTAGTCGTTGTTGAGTCTATTGATTTCTTTATGAAATTGTGTGCTTAATTATATCTCACCATGTATGTTTGAGATTTCTATGATTATGTTGTATGACTGATTAGATAGTCTGAATATATGTATATTATTCATATTTGATTATTAAATTGTATTATCTGGATTCGTATGTTAGTTCACCCTGTGTTAAGTTTCCTTAGCCTGTGAACTACGCCCTTTTCGTTGGGCGGCATTTCATTTGTGCGGGTTGTGGACGTCAGTTGACCAAAAGAGAACATTTGAGAGTTTGTTGTGGCTAGGTGAGCATCGGGTAGCCGAGAGGATCTAGCGATCGATTTTGATGTGTTCAGCTGTTTTGATTGTATTTTCCTTTTTTGAAACTTTAGCAATAAATTTGTTGTCATTTGTGATGGGATGCGATGCGTATCATCTGTTGCTTAACACCGGCGTTACTTTATTTTGGGATATATTGTGTATATATATATGGGTTTGTCGTTTCGATATCGGTACGATGGATTATAAATTTTACTTGTTTTTTTGATTTGGGAAGCTTGGTGATCAGCATTTTTGGATGAAGCAATTGTATTTTAAAGCGAGTCGTCCATCGGTTTGGTGACTTCACAGTGTTCAGTTTTAATGACTCTCAGGCCGACTGGGCCGAATAGATTAATAAGTCCGGATACTAGTGTAAATCATTGTTAACAATGAATCGATGAAGATGATTTCACCAATGTTGATGTTGGAAGAGAGAAGAGAATCTAGATTTAGACTACAATTTGAGAATTACGCAGATACTTTATCTTCGAGAGTGCTCGTGGAAGGAGAGATTCCTGCTTGATGATTAGAAGGAAAGACAAGAAGGCACACTCCTATTTGGGACGTGGATCGACAAGTTGATCCCGATGATGAGTTGAGCTGACATTGATGATGAGGAGGAGGCATGATGAGTGATTGTTATGTTTATCCTTGAATTATTAGTATTTGTTTTATTTTTCATTCTAGTTTTCATATTGGATGATGATGATGATGATGAGTGATTGTTATGTTTATCCTTGGTGTGGTGTTTGTTTTATTTTTAATTCTAGTTTCGTATTGGATCGCTTTGTTGTCATTAAATTAGAATCCTTTTGTTTGGCTTTGAATTAAATGTTGGATGATGTTTAATTAAGTACTTTATATTTTTCATTAACTATATTATTGTTAAAATAATAACGATAAAAAGTATTGACTTCCATATACTTGTCATGCTTACATAGCGTCTTTTTGACTTTCAAATCGCCTTTTCCTTAAATTTCTCATTCAGCTAAATCAAGGTCATTATTTCTAATTAACTTTATAATTAATCTATTCACTTATTCAAATTACTATTGCTTTATATTTTTATTACATATTAAACCTAAACCCTGTTTTATTTGATTATCGGATTATTTAATATATTAGTTGTGAATTAAGGGTTTCTGATTTGTTTGTGGTTTAGGAGTAGATTGGGTAGTCCAATTTTAGATCGGACTAGAACCCGAATGATTCGACTCGGTACTCGAATAGGTTCGATGCAGACTGTTTGCAACCAACTTTGTGAAAATAGAATTAATATTATCTCTAATTCTAGATTTAAAGCATGTTAATTTACATAGAATTTGCATTTTAAAGTAAAAGAATGGAAAAAAGTCGTAGTCGGCTAGCAACTAGTCCTTGAGTCAAAAGTGGATGAATCAATTTTTTATTTTATAAAGATGGAATGTGAGACATCCAAGTTTGAACAAATAGCAGCCTTTGTTTAAATAAATTTCCCACAGGTTTTGTTCATAAAAAATGGCTGCAAAAATGCTACTTAGGCATCTCCGGGTTATGAAATCACAGCAGCGACTATTCTGTGCAGCCCAAATCGATTCGGAGAAGCCCGGGAATATGAAGAAGGTGGTAAAAAAATCAGGATCAATCAGTGATGCTGAAATTGCTAAATTCAATGCGCTCGCTCATAAATGGTAATCGAATGCTATTTCCAACTTATCACTTATCACTACTAATAATAATTCATTAGGTGGGAATTTGATGGACCACACAAGATATTGCATGCTCTTAACCCAACCAGGGTTGCTTTCATTCGGTCAACGCTCTGTCGTCATTTCGGGTAAACACCATCGATCTCATATTGTTAAATTTATCTTCTTTAAGTTATTATGCATAATAAAGATTTCATTTTTGGTAGATTTTGCTTATTATTCCATCCTTGCAGGAGGGATCCGTCTTCTGCTCGGCCTTTTGAAGGATTCCACTTTGCAGATGTTGGCTCTGGAGGGGGGCTGTTATCAGAGGTATCCATTACCTGAAGATTTTATTTTGCAAGTATCTCATCAATACTACTCAACTTACTATATGGGTTTGTTCCTTTAACTATCAACAATCATTGCAGCCCTTGGCACGTCTGGGAGCTACTGTAACAGGCATTGATGCTGGTGAGAAAAATATCCAAATTGCTCGAACTCATGCAGTAACTTTTATACTTCATGACAGAATGATTCCGAAGCTCCATAAACTATTTAACATAGTTTTATGATTTCTATTTAACAATATTTTAATGTAGAATATATTTTTCTCATTACGTGTTTAGTGTGTTGGTTGTTGACAATTCTATTCAGGATATTGGTTTCGTGTATGCGTGATCTATAATGGCCACTGATGAATTCATCATTTTTGCAGGATTTGGATCCAACCACCTCATCAATTGAGTATCTTTGCACAACTGCTGGTACATGTTGCATTACATTATACTCTGTTTTTCTTTCTTATGGATAACCCCCTTTAAAAACTATAACAGGCCTTTTTTATGTTCATAGGGTTCTGTTCTGAATGTAAAAAACTTTGAGGAAGTACCAATGCATAATGCAATATTTTGTAAACAGAAGTAACTCGTTAATGCTAAGAGGTCGAAAATAATAAGGAAAATATAGAGCAGAAAGTTATTTGAGATTTCTAAAATTTCCAGCTTCATTGTTATTTACAACCTACAAATCTTTTCTGCTCAAAGACTGGTTTTGATATATACCTGACAATGCTTTAAATTCTTTTGAACAGAAAAACTAGTGGAAGAAAATAGACATTTTGACGCTGTACTATCTCTGGAGGTACGGAACCATGTCAATTAACTTACGTACTCGGTGATTTCTAATTGGAGTCGAACACATTCTAATTGTTTGGACCTTTTTTTTATGTTGGTGTCTCTTCATACATATTACATTAAACTTCCTTGCATGATAGAGTCTTGTGAATTGTCAATTTGTCATAGAAATTTTCTCCAATATAATACTTATCCCCTGCCAAAGACACCTGTTTTTAAGGACATTTGTTTAATGTGATTGTTGAGAACTTTAAACTTTTCAACGTAACCCTCATTGTTCTTTATAACACTCAGGTGATTGAGCATGTTGAGGATCCTACAGAGTTCTGCAAATCCTTATCAGCATTGACTGTTCCTGGTGGGGCTCTGGTGATCTCTACTCCAAATCGTACAGTGAAATCACATGCGGCTGTCATTGTGGCGGCAGAATATCTCCTGCGATGGGTAGGCATTTTCCTTTATTTGACTATTCAACCCTACTGTTCTTGTTTGTTGATTTTCATTCATCCCTTTGGTAACAACCTTTGAGTTCTGTCCTGAATCCCTGTTTTTTGATTTTAACCATTGGCATTTGTTTGTAGCTTCCTGTAGGTACACATGATTGGACAAAGTTTATTACTCCTGAAGAACTCACCCTGGTTCTTCAGCGTAACTCGATCTCTGTATGTGAAATATTTTTCAAATGTTACTCCTCACAGTATTTTCCGTTGCCATCCATTTTTAAGCAATCTGTCTTCGGGTTTCTTTAGGTTCAGGAGATCGCTGGGTTTGTAAATAACCCCATGACTGGCCAATGGTTCATATCAGATGATACTAGCATAAACTATATTGTATTTGGTACAAAAAGCAATGATGCGAAGAATGAGGATCCGGCTCTTTAAGCCCAATTCTGGAATCTAGAATCAGTTCAATTTTCAATAGCCTTCTTACAGAAGAGTTTGACGACAATCAAGATCAGATGTATGATATGTTTCGAATGAGGACAACAGTTCGGTATCTATAGTCCTTGTAAATATTCATAAGATGCGGTTCAGATCTTCAAGGACTACGGTTTGTGGGCAATGTGTTGAACTTCTTTACTTCCCGTTGTAATATTGACTACTTTTTCTTCTAATAAAATAATTTGGTTGCTCTCTACCACATGATGAAGTTAGTTGTTCTGAAGATATATTTTTCTGTGCAATTTTTCTAGTTCTTGATTATGGTTTCGTGTCCAAATTATGAACTGATGTGTTTGTTACAGGCATGAATAGGAAATCAAGTTGCACTCAATACGATATTAGACTTCACACTTTCATGGTATTTTGACTATAAAATAAAATAAAATAAATTATTGCTAGTATATTCATTAAGAGAACCGATATTAGTCTAGTCGAGCATTGGCTATTGGTGCAATCATGAGTGAGGACTACTTAGGCATCTATTAAGCCGTATTGAGTCGAATGTTTGATAAAGTTCATCTCGAAAAGTTAAACTCCGAAGTTCAATTCCGTGTAGTTCAAACTCAATCACTCAAGCTCGATTCTATATAGTTCAAATCGAGTCACCTGTTTGCTTTGTACGACGATTACACTGTTGGAACATTAGAACATACCAAGCCATAAATAATCCTTTTATCAAATTCCCATACAGTCATATAACTTGCAAGTTTGACACTATAAATTATTGGTTACTATTCTATATGCTGAAATTTCTGTCTGGATTATTTGTGCTTTTGTAATTTGTACCAATAGTATGTCTAATGACTGACAAAATAATTTAGGATATACACGATGATTAATTGATTAAAACGACCTTTTCCCATTGCGAATACAAATATACAATCATGAGCCTATAATCTCATTTCAGCAACTTTAGTAAGTAGATATCAAAAGAAAAGACGGATGGTTTTACATTTATGATCACTTTTAGCTAGTAATCGTTTAATTTGTTTGGGTTGATGGATTCTGATTTGGAAATTGAATCTACCTAAATTGGATGGATTTCAAATTACCCATCTCTTTTTTTGAGTTAAAAGAAATTTAAAGAATTCATGCCAAAAATTTGAAATCCGTCTCCCAAATCCATCCTAAGTCCTAACACATCATAATGTATAGAATCATATTGCATAAACTATAAAGTTTCTGTTGTTAATTTACCTTGGCATAATATGACATTTAGAAATAAGGATTATGGTAAGGAAAGTCTGCAGCTGCCAGGTCCTGATTGCATATCCAACTTTTTTGCATTGGAAGGAGCACATTATTAGGTATCTCAAATAACATACATGGTAAGATAAAGTAACTTACATGGTATACTCACTGTTCGTTTTATTATGCATGATCATGAGAAGAGAAGTTAGTGAAGGCTTTATGAACGAAGAAGAATCTGATGTTAGCGTCAGAGCTATTAGACAAATCATATGTTTTCATTCGATAAAAAGAAGACTGAAGTTATACCATATGTGATTTGGTGAAACCAGGGACTCTAGAGCTGGTCCTTCAGCAGATACCAAGTTTGGAGGTAGTGTTGATTTCCTTGACCCTCTACATCCTGTAGGTATCAAATAAGTGCATCACAACATGAATCACATTGTCAACAGTCTGGGTTTAGAAGATTTTAAATGCATCGGAATATTTGTGAATTGATAGATAATAGCATTGTATAAAGATTGTGCTTATTTTATGCACTGGCAAGTATAGCTCTTCAACACTCATTTGACACATTCATTGTGGTCGACACTCATTTTCGTTTGCGCTAACTACTGACTCTCTACTTAGCAAATTGCACACACTCATGGAGTTCTTATTTATATACCTTTTTTTATCTTACTTAAATATCATCATAGATGTTTATGGATTGTTTTGACTTAACTTTACTTTATAGCTGCAACTAGGCTTGCTATGCTTTAAGAATAAGGTAGAACATTAAAAGTGTTAATGCATCTCGATTCTCGAGTTTAACTTCAATCATTTTTCTGTCTATTTGATGAAAGTTGGTTTTTAATATTATATACTTTAGATTTCAAGCAAGCAGAAAAATCCCTCAACATGGGTAATTGTAAGAACAGAAACAATGCAATTAGCAAATCTTGCATAAGCAGTCGCTCTAGATTCTAATATTTGTCAATGGTAAACTGGAAACATATATGTTCCTACACAGCTTTTGTTCTACAGCATATATCTTGATTTGGATTTTCATCTTCATATTAGAGACTTTTCAATTGTTCCATCGTATTTGTGTGTATGATTTATTTCTTTTGCTTCTCTTCTTATATTTGAGCTTTGATATCCAATTGGGCAACAAATTATTCAGCTTCGATCTCGATTTAGGTAATTAGTTTGGTGTCAAATGGTCCCCCAGTGGCAATACCTTAGCCTATGTAGGTCAGCAATTTCTTCTTTGCTATATTATGTATGCTATATTTCCACTCATGAGATATATTGAAGCTTGTATACTTACTACCACCATTATGCATATGCAAACCATGTTTGTCTGGTAATTTTCTTATGGGTCTTGCTTGCAGTAAATGATTTTTTGCACCCTACCCATAGTCCTCTAAAAAACATGATAACTAGATACAATTTAGACAACAAGAAACAAATCATGTTTACTATTCACCTACTGTTTAAATGGATTATGTGATGCTTCCTCTCACCTTGATGCATGTTATAACTGAAATGATCTACTTTGTTAATGATGTATTTTTCTCCTTCGCTCGAGTGTTGCTTTCATTTGCCTCTTGTGATGTGGAGTCGAGATCCATCTCAAGCACTTAAAATCATTTTTTTCCAAAATCCTTGGTGATTACATATGGCTAACAAATATTGCATTTTGGGGTTTTGTTCATCTCGAGAAAGTGGTCATTGGTGTAGGATTTGGTGCAATCGATGGTATTTTCGATGGGCAAGCTTGAGGCTTATGGTAATTGAATTGTTAGAAAATCCGTAACATGCCTTACTTTAACTATACTAGTGACTAATGCCTTACATTGTTTTCGATGTTTTCTCTTTGGCATCTTGTTGCTATATAAAGGCATCCTTTGTGATGTTAGCTTCATATACTGACCCCGATTCCTTTAGCAGTGCGAATACGGTTCCTTTGGTAGCGGCTTAGGTGGATTCTAGATAAAAGCGACTACACTTTGAATATTCATTATAGAGTAATTGGATACTTTTGTGTGGTGTTTTCTATTTACGTTTACGATTTTGTATGACAAGATATGAAACTTGATTGGAACTTTCCCCATATGTAGGACTTTGTTGAGTTTCTTGGTGAAAAACTGACCGGCCTCCTGTGTGAAATCCGGTTCCTGAGTAAGATTTGAATAATATCTTTATACGCTTCCCGTCACTAGTCCCAGGCACTGGACGTGAAGACGGATAGATAGCAATAGTGCATTGTACTCGAGGTCAGACTTAGGTCTTGTTGGATGAATTATACTTGCAAAAAGTGGACATGCAAACAAGAAGTTGTGAATATTGAACATGATCTTCTTTCCTTACCTTGGACATCCTTATTTTTTGTTAACTTCTCCAGTTTTCGGAAGCATTTGGGAAATTCTATGGCCAATCAAAAAATGGATCAAGTAATGACGAGACCTCCAAGGGCCATGGAGTTCATAACAATTGCATAAAGTAAGATTTATAATGTTTCTCTTAAATGTCACTAATTATCTATTGCTTTGACTTATCCCGTCGGTATGTGCATGCGGAAGCATGATTCTCTTCTTTCTATCTTTAACTATTCGGTTGCATTTTTGCCCCTAAAGGCGGGGAGATTCCTATTATTCGACTTTTAGCAGCCAATTGAGTTTGAGCCGACATTATAAAAGTTCCCAACTTGAGTAAACCGTGGTATTAAGCCTCTTTGCCTAGTGCATATGTTGATTTTTGCCGGGGTTGAATGGTAGGCGTATGGGACTTGCAGGGCCAAGAAGATCTGAGGGAATTTCTATAAAAAGAACGTTCTCTGCCTTTCGTTCATCATGCTTCAGTTTTTTAGTGGTGGCGTGCGGCTAAGTAAACAATTTCTATGTAAATAGTGCATTTAGTTGGTTTAGTTTGTTTGTATCTCCCTGTAGTAGCGAGGGTATGAATTATGCAACATTTCACTCTGGTCTTGGATTTAAACACTTTATGGTATTTTGCATATTCTCCTCCTCTTTTTCCTTGTTCCATTTGTGGTTGCTTTGTTGAGGCAATTGGTACCATTGTGTTACTTGAAGGGGTGTTAATATCTTGTATGATCATTTATTAACAATGCGAGTTGATGTTGGCGTCCATATTGCCTAACATCACCCATCACTCCTTAAAATGACTAATTTGAATAAGCTATTCGGTTCGACTTTACAGAACTTCGTATAAGATGTACAAATTTCAAAACTAGTTTGCTTATTAAATATCTCGTTCATATTAGTCAAAGATATCACAAATTTCCTATAAAAGAAGGATTATCATAAATTTAAGAACTCCAAAGAATAATTTTCTTGAAATTACAAGCATAAAAAATAATTAGTATCGATGTTTCACAAACATGTCATTCATATTATTCAAAGAGATCATCTATAAACAAACACCCGACATCACATCTTGTAAAAACCGGTGGCGACTCGTTAATAAATAAATTAAAAAGAGATTATTAAATTTAATTACATAAAATTAAATTCCCACTTAATGCTTTTATATGCGATAATTTTGAGATTCGGAGTAGTTAGCGGGATAAAGTCGCAGCGTCGTCGAATAAAATGTTCGGATTTTCACGGTTGGGCGTTGGGCCCAGCAACTAGTGGTCATCAAATGAGCCCAGGCTTAACCCATTTCCTACTCCCACTCCCGGCTGCCGCGTCCCGGCCGTGAGGAGTCTCGCTTTTTGATTTTCTTCTTCGATTTTCTCAGGAATCCTCGAGCTTTGGAGCTAAAATTTTCGGGAGAGTTTCTCCTCATCATCTCGTCGTTCAAGGTAAGGTTCGATATTTTGAGTATTTTGTGAAATCTCCCAACTTTGACTTTGTTGACTTTTGGTATTTTGAATTTTATTACTCGATTGATTCTTGGGTTGTAAATTAGTTATTATTGAGTTGAAATATTGTGTTTGATGTGAAATTTTGGATGTTTTTAGGGCCGTTGACTTTTTGAACTTTTGGGTTGACTTTGGATTTTTGGATATATTATTGAATAGAATTATTGTCTAGGCTTAAATTATAATATAGGAATTGATAATGATCGATATTTGGGGTAGAAAGTGTTGTTATAGTTGAATTGACTTTCGGGTGATCGTGGGTTGACTTTCGCTAAAATGTGGTGGTTAATGTAAATAAGTTAGTGGACCGTTATTGTGATTGTTTTGGGATACAATTATGAATTATGAGTGTTGGGAGAGAATAGGTTGGAATTAATCTTAGTAGGTTTTGGGTAGTAAGCGAACTTAGGGATTAGGGGTTGAGAGTTATGGTTAAATTAATTGGGGAAAAGTTGAAATTGGATTGATTGAAATTATGTGGAAATGTTGGGAATCTGAATAGGATATAGGCTGATTATCGAATTTAGTCCAGGTAGTGAGGGTTGTCATCGAAATTGTTATTGAAACATAGTTAAATAATATTTAAATGGATTGTCGATTTACTCTTGAAATGGGTTAAAAAGTCTAGTATTTAAATTAGGATAAAGGGTTGAAATGATTACGGGTTGTGATTATGTTTTTCAAAATGTTTACGATTAGGACTGGGACGTGGGAGCAGTCGATTATTTAGCGATAGCGGTAATGGTGCCTAGCCAAGGTGGGGATTTATCGCTCGTTTGTTATCTTTATTTATGTTTGAGTGTAGTGTAGGTAAGTTGGTTGTGAATAGCGTATACGTATGAACTTATGCATTGTGTATAGTTGTGAGACTGTGAAATGTTGACTTGTATGGTGGTCGCATTAGGTGCATTATGGTGTGTTTATTGGAGGGTATTTATGTTTGAGTATATTTATGTTTAAGTGAAATTTTTGAGTATGTTTATGTTGAGTGTATTCATGTCTGAGTATATTTGTGTTATGGACGTATCTGGGAGTATATCTATGTTGAGTATAGGTTTTGTACGAATTTGTTGTATTGTGTGTTATGGATGCTACATTGAGACTATTGTGTGATGGTTGTATGTTTGACATTGTATGTGTGGTTTGTGAATTGTTTGATTTGAGGATGTTGAGATGATGTGGGGTGTTCGAAGGGTGAGCCTGCCGGGAAAAGGATATGACGATGTTGGGTGTTCGAAGGGTGAGCCTGCCGGGAAAAGGATATGTTGTTGTTGGGTGTTCGAAGGGTGAGCACTTGGAAAAGGATGGTGTTATGGTGTAAGTCATCCGCCCGGCCTTGTGAGGAAAACAAACTTTCAAGATCTTTATGCCCTAGATATCATGAAGAGAAAGCTAGAGTAATACAAAATATCGTATTGAATTGATTGAATATAAATTACAATAATGTGTCTATTTATAGATGAGGTAGATTAGAATCCAAGATACTAAATATAAACCTAATAATAATAATTGTGGTTCAATGGATGGACCGGACTCTTAGACTACTCTCTAGCTGATGCAATGCTACAACTTCTCCTTTGATTACATTACTCACAACATACACATGCTTCTCTTTGGAAACCTTGGCCGAAAATAGTATTGATGGAACAAATTATATTCACCATAGAGTATGCAATTAAGTGTAGTAGTACAGTGCTCAAGTAAGTCAGAATCGCGGAGAAACTTGTTTTACTTAAATTACTTGTAATTGTAAATGAAACTAAGTATTAGAATTGATTGTACTAAACTAGTTAAACTTAAACTAATGGTACAATTAGAAGAGATAAACTTATGAATAAAAAAGATTACCCGAGAGTATCGACTTCACCCTAACGATATTCTCTACGCAAATAATAGATTTATCAACACTAGGGTCTAATTTCTCGTTAGTTCGGTATACCGTTCGGTCGCGAGATTCGCCGAATGTTCTCGGTTAATTAATCTCTAATAATAAACAATGAAATTAATTAGCTAAAAACACGAGGAAAATCTATTAGAGCCAAATTCATTTGTTGCCTTCCGTATAACAACCACTAATTAACTAATCAAGTAATCTATGCGCTTTCGCTTTTGGACCGAGGTTACGTAATACTCGGGAGATTCGTATAAAAAGTGGCGGATGCAAAAACGGTCGAAATCGAAATTAAGTTCCAATGATTAATACTAGTACAATTATAATAACTCCCAAAATTAGGATAAAAAAATACAGCATCCAAGGCCTGTCAAAACCCTCATTAATAATAAATTTAGCTACTACTCATACTGAAATAATTCATAAATAATATTATTGAAAACATAAATTAACTAGAGTATGAATAAAGACTAGAAACTCTTGTCAATTGTCTTCAGCAGCTTACGATCAAGCAGTATATAATGCTTTTGTGCCTTACGTAGAATAAATAATAATCAAAAGTTGCTCTCTACGGCGGTGGTTTACATAATAATTAGGTTTAACTCGGTCTTTTTTTTCTCTGAAGCCGAGAACTTTTGTATAATCGAGGCATCTTTTTCTTTCATTTTTGATCAGACTTTTGTCGCTCTTCGGAGAATTACATGACTCGGCCCGCAAATTATTTTTTAGCCCTTTCTTGTCTAAATTAGCATATCTTTCTCAAATAATAATAAAACACCGGAATCACGTAATATATAATATTCGTCACCAAAACAACCAAATTATGAGTAATAAAGTACCCAAAATCATCCTAAAAACTATGACAAATATTAAACAATAAACTCCCCCACGCTTGACTAAATTACTTATCTCAAGTAAAATTCACAATATCAGCAAACCACGGCTCATCTCCATGCAAAGCATAGAGTTGTTCATGTGGTAAACTTTCATTTATGGGTATCAAATTTCCTGCGTGTTAGGACTACTCTGCACCAGCAGCCACAAACCGGATGATAACAGCATTATTCTCACACCCCTTTTTATCCTTGATTATAAGATCAAACTCTTGTAGCAAGAGAATCCATCTAATTAATCGGGGTTTTGCATCTTTCTTAGTTAACAAATATTTTAATGCAGAATGATCAGTATAAACAATCACTTGTGAACCAAGTAGATAAGAGCGGAACTTGTCTAAAAAGCGAAATACAATACCAGTAATTCTTTACCGGTGTAGTGTAATTTATTTGTGCATCATTCAAAGTTCTACTCGCATAATGAATTACCACAGGCAAGTTATCAACCTTTTGTCCTAACACAGCTCCTAAAGCATAATCAGAAGCATCACACATCGGCTTTCAGAGTAAGAGTGACCAATTTGGTGCAGCAAGAATAGAGAGCGGTGGTCAACTTATCGCTTTAGCAGAACAAAGAATTCATGCGATCTGACTAAGCTAAAATTTAATATCTTTGCTTGATAGATAAAAAGGGGCTTCACGGACTTTTGAAAAATCTTTTATGAACCTTCTATAAAATCGTGCCACAAGAAACTTAGCACATCCATTATGAGTTAGGTGGTTGAAGTTTTGATATAACATCTATCTTGGCTTTGTCAGCCTCTGCCTTTATGAGAAACAATATGTCCTAGTCACAGGTTCACACTTTTCCCAACAAGTTAAATTGGTTTAATACTTGACGTTTGAGAACGCATTGAATGTTTTCAGGCAATTTTCAAATGACTCTCCCAATCTGGAAAAATTCATTCCATAAATACCTCGATAAACTTCTCGATCATATCGGAGAAAATGGATAACATGCATCTCACGAGAAATGTCGCCGAGGCATTATATAAACCAAGAGCATCCTCGGTATGCGAGGTTCCAAAAGGACAAGTGAAGGTAGTCTTTGTCTTGATCTCTGGTATAGGTATACGAAAATACCCGGACAAACCATCTAGAAAACATGTCTGCGTGACACGCCAACCTCTCGGCGTTTGATCAATGAAAGGTAAGGAAAATGATCCTTTTAGTACAGTATTTAATTATAAAAATCGCTGGCCATTCGATCACAACTATCTGGTTGGTACTAGCTTCGTTCTGTCATTTTAAGACTACATTAATACCCGAACTTTTTGGGACTAAATGCGCGGGACTAACTTGATTACTATCATAAATAGGATAAATAATACCTTCATCCCGGCAAGCACCTCGGTCGCGTGCTACCTCTTTCAAATTTGGTTAGCCTCCTTTGGTATCTCTTGGATAATCCGCTTGATATCGACAAGTCCGCTATGGCTTGAGCATTGTCATGGCGCGCCTCCATCGAACTACTCTTCACGTAAATTGGGTGTCGGCAAAAATAACAAGCGAAAGTGTTTCATTAGTACCAAGATAAACATATTTTTTAGATGGGATGGTAAGGGCTTAAGCTGCTTAGGTGGTAATCACGGAAAGGACAATTTTTAGGATTAAAATTCCACTAAAGAGTCAACATGTAATTTTCGGGAATAATAGCGGGGAGTTTTATCGGACCTTCTTATGCATCATTCACTTCATCCTCATCGCGGTCGTCAAAGTGAGAGCTAATTCTAACTTATCCACTATCAACCATGAAGCTTTTGGAAAATCTGACTTAACTCCTTATCTTGAAACACGGTAGGCTGTGAGCGTACTCAAGGATTTAAACACCGAGAATTCAACAATTTGGAGACACAAACATAGTTAACTACATTTTGCACATCGATTGGAGATGCGGTGGTATGCATAAATGGCACTTCCCCGAAAAGAATGGGATATTCATGAGGGCGGGGTGGTGTTTGTTGGAAATCAATGAAATTGATTTCACTTTTTATTATGCCCGTTGCGACAATTGTGTGTCGATTCATTTACCGGGTTGGTTAAATGTGATTCTTTGGAACTTAGTGTTCACACTTAGTAATTGTATATTACTAGTTTGGGTTCTCGTGATAATTTAGGGTTATGAGTGATTGCGAGATCTTTACTCGTGTCGTTATAATAATAGTAATTGGTCGATTATTATTATTATACAGCTTATTATTATCTGAGCCTAGAAGGTCCATAGCATGCAGTGATATTGGTCTCTTCATGCTAGCGAAATTCACTTGAGACTTGTATATTGAGATGTATCTCTCAATATTTATATATATATTTGATAAATATATTGATGAGCATCGATTAGTTAAAACTGCAAGTTTAATCAATTAAACTCGTGAGAATTGATGAATAACTTGATATGTTGACTAGATAGTGACTTTCGTTAGTATTTTAATTGACTTGTTAAGTTAATTAAAATGGAACCTTCGCTAGTAACTCATTATTTAATTGGAAGCCATAACGGTCTAATTAAGTTAGCGAGTTAAAGCGATTCTTAACAGTTATAGCGGGTGGAAATTGGCAAATGGTATTTAAAGGAAGGATTTTCATTTCAAGAGAGAAAAAAAACCTTGCCTCCACCTTTCATGAGAAAATAGCCCCCTCCCTAGAAATGGAAGAATTTCTCTTCCGTTTCTGTCCTATGACTTCGCGAGTTCAAGTTCACAGTTCGATTCCCTGCAATTGTGTACGATCTAGGGCATCGTTTAGTGGACAAAAGTGGAGAGGTTTACCGAGGGCGTTACAGCGAGGCATCTTCTTGAGGTTGGTTTCATTCGTCTTCATTTGCGAATGTAAGAACTCTTTTCATAATTGTAATTTATACGTTTTAGATTAATATACATTATTTTGAGGATCGAGGGATATATGAATTGGTGTTTAATCATAAATATAATTCATACTAGATTCTATGATGTTCCATTTCAGAACCACGAAATCTCTGAGGGACAATCCCAGGTTATCCAATTTGCACGAAAGATCTCTCTTATGCCCACAGGATATTTTACTAAACGATCAGCTAATTGGAGGGTCATAGTAGTAGGTTTTAATTCTTTAAGCCCTAATTGCAAGTACAAAGAATAAGGAAGAAGATTTATGCTAGCACCTAAATATAACATTGCCATAGCTTTTTGAGAATCCCCAATACTAATATCAATCATAAAACTTCGAGTCACTTAAGTTTTAGGTGGCCGAGTCGGGTTTTAAGTACAACGTGTATCTCGAAATAAACCTTTTCATTAGGCTCATATTTCTCTTATTAGAACTTCAAGTCCTTGAAGAACTTAGTATAAGAGGAATATTTTAATGACATTTAATAAAGGTAAATTAACATGAACTAGAAAAGATTTCATATGATTCGAAGAAAAACTATCGATTTACTTCGAGGCCTCTTTGGGAAAGGCCTTTGAGCGTGTAAACCCCGCGCCTCCTCCGTTGTCTACCAAATGCAGGTGGCTTCCCCTTTTGCTTGCTCTTTTTCTTTCCTTTCCGATTGCTTCTTCAGTATTCACAACTTTCTTGTCTCCATGGGATCCCGTATCAAAGAAGTTTCCTACCATAAATAGTAAATCGCCACTTTCAGCACCGGGTTGACTAGGGAAACTTGCCAAACAACCACGGTGAGCCTCGGCCAATTGACTCATCACAATTTCTAACTTTCGATTGATGCACCCGTGTTAGGAATTATGTGCTTCGATTAAGCATTTGTAAGATTTGATCGGTGACCTCCCACCGGCCCAGTGCGTGTGGCATGAATATTTCACATTGCCCTTGGGTTTACCGCCGTTATTCTTCCACGAGAATTTGGATGATTCCTCCACCCGGATTGTAGGTGTTTGAATAAGGATGATTCTACCGTTCTTGAGTTGTGCCGTTAAATTGGCATTTTTCTTGTTCTAACGTCTCAAAATAATCCTCATGAGAAAGAATACATATTGGCACTCTGCGCAGATGATCAGGTGAACTCACAAGATAGCGCTCAATGTCTGACATCATCACATCGATATTTGGAATTGAATTTATTCCATGTACTCTCTAGTATTTCTCCCCAACGCCGCTTTTCTTGAGGAATTATTGGCTAATGATTCAAAAATTTCTTGAATCTCTTCCCTTTGTCTTGCTTGCCAGTGCGCCTCAGTGCGTTGTCGGCCGTCGTTTGATGTGCAGGAGTCAGACCATCATAGAAATATGAGTGTTGTAGTTCATGTGGTAACATATGATGGGGACACTGAATCAACAATGTCTGAAAACGATCCCATGCCTCGTGGAAAGACTCATCATCATCTTCAGTAAAATTCGAAATCTGCTTCCTCAGTGATGCACTCTTTGCATATGTATAGAACTTTGCCCTGAAACTTCTCGTGCATGCCATAAAGTATGAATAGGCGAGGTATAGAAAAAAAACCACCTATGGGATGCATCTTTCCAAAGCCCTTCATAGGCATCTTCGGAGTTTCGAGCCATGTGTTACTCCGTTATTGGGAGGCTACCTACCATTATCCCCGAACTCATTCAAGAATGTCGGTGGGTATTCGGTTCTTGATCCAGCGAAAAGTTGGCAAGTTATGGAAGTAAGCTCCTCAACTCAAAATTTTTAGTTTCATCATCGAGCGATGCAAGAAGGATGATCCGCCTCGGTATTGACTAGTCTTTGTTTGTCTTCCTAGCGGTTGAATCGCCATTATTGTGAACTAGAACTGACTTTATTCCTTCCAAGTTTGTCGATATGGATTTCAACGGTAATGCATCGAGGACGATGAGCGTCGAGCCCAATGCGCTGTAAAATCACAACTGAAACAAAGGATCAAACAACCAAACAATAAATATAAAATAACAAAACTAAAACAACTACTAAAAATTTAAATAATTCTAGTTCCCGGCTTAGCGGCCGAAATTTGATGGAACAAATTATATTCTGTGAAACACAGTAAATGTAGTAGTCACGGTGCTCAGTAAAGGAAGGTCAATCCATTTGAGAAACTTGTTTACTTAAATTACTTGTAATTGTAAATGAAGCCAAGTATTAGGTGATTGTAATAAACTAGTTAAACTTAAACTAACAATGCGATTAAAAGGGATAAACTTATGAATAAAGGATTACCACAGATGCGACCGCTTCTTGATAGTATTCTACCCAAATAATAGATTTATCGACAAGGTCCTAATTTTCATTAGTTCGGTATACCGTTCGGTCGCGGGTTCACGAATGTTCTCGATTTAGTTAATCTCACATGTCCTTTATTGAAAATTAATTAGCTAAAGCACGAGCGCGAAATCTAATAGAACTTAATTCATGTGTTGCACACTTCAAATATATGACCCACTAATTAACTAATCAAGTGATCTACTATGCCTTCCTTTCGGACCGAGGGTTACATAATACTCAGGGATTCTCATATAAAAGAACATGCCAAATTCTAAAACAATCAAATCAAATTAAGTTAAATGATTTATACTAGTGCATTTATAATAACTCCAAAATTCGGAGAGAAAAAACAGCATGAGGCTACGTGAAGCGGTAAGAATAAATTTAGCTCTTACTCATCTTGAAATAATTCATAAATAATTTTATTGAGAAACATAGATTAGCTTCAGAGTATGAATAAAAGTAGAAATATTACCGGTGTGTGACAATGATCAAGAAAACGAGTATAGTAAAGCGTAAGCGCCTTGCGTGAAGAATAAATAATAATCCAAAGTTGCTCTCTGTGTTGGTTTTATATAAAGGTTAACTCCGATTCTTTTATTCTTTGTGAGGGCTTTTATGTCGAGAACCTTTTTCTTTCCTTTTTGATCAGTTTTTTGTGAAGCTCTTTTAGAAAATTACATATTTCGGCCCTTGAATTCATTTTAGCCTTTCACAATCTAAGTGTATATCTTCCCAAATAATAATAAAATACCGGAATCACATAATATATATGCATCAATTAAACGCTTAAAATGTAAATTATAGTAAATAAAGTATCCAAAATCATCCTAAAACTATGACAAATATTAGATAATCAAGTATCCCTTGATATTTAGGTTGCATTTATAGCCAACCCATTTATGCAAACGTTTGGGTTCGAGAACTATCATCTTCTTTCTGACCTTTATTGATAAACCCATACTTGTTGCGATTTAACTAAATGTTCTTCTGGTCGAAATGTTTTCCAATCTAGTTCTCTATTCTTGGCTCGATCTTTTCTAGTTTTATGAATCCCTTTGGGTTTGAAGACCCTAGCTTCATTAGGTTGTTACTATTCTTAATTCGGGACTAGAAGAAACATTAAAGTTTTTGAAAAACTTGATATAGTTATGGCAAATTTTGACTGGTTTGTTGATTCTCGTGGTAGTTCTAGTAAAGGAATTACTATATCCAATAATTTGATCAAAGTCCGCTTGTTATCACTAAGCAGGTATTTAACATTATACAAAAATCGTCATTTCAAACTTGATAACTTTCTCATCTTTTTCCCTCGGTATCATGAGGTTCTTAACTCAACCTGGAACCTTAATATAACATATAACATCCTCTTCGATTAACTCATCTTCGAACGTTGGAACTCCAACAAAATTGGGAACATCTTTCAACAAATTAAAACCATTCAATCCCATTTGACTGACCTACAAAATAATCTCCATATTCCATCCAATTCTCTTGAAGAAACTTTCATATCCCAATGGATACATAGCATGGTTAAGGAATAATATTGGCTTCAAATATCCAATTTGCTCAAGATTTGTAATGGTGATATTAATTCTAAATTTTACCATTCCACTGTCAAATACAGAGCCAAAACATAAATTAAATCCTTGAACATCTTGATGATAAAAATACTCTTAACTAGGATGAAAATGATATTTTGAACTTCTCATGATTTCACTCACTCCTAAAATTACATTCTTGTTGTACTATGTGTCCGTACTCTTTTGTTTTTGATGATTCTTAAATATCGCGTAATGATTAAGTGTTTTGTGCAGTCGTGTTGAAAGTTCAGGAGGACTTCAATGTGAAGTCAAGATATTCAAAAGAATGATAAATCAAATGAATTCAAAGAAGAAGAGGATTCAAGAGTGTTAATGATATCGAGTAATGGTACTATGGATGCAAATCTCTTACAAAGGTAAAAGTTAGCTTCAAATAATAGTTTAAAATCTCTTGAATCATCTTAGTTGAAGCTCTTATACGGAGATATTTTCCGTCATTCTTGACAAAAAAAGTTATTAACCGTTCAAAGTTTTAGAATATTTTGTCAAAATAAATTTTTAAAAATTTGTTTGAAAAGTTCTTTTCAACGCATTTTGAATCGTCAAAACCGGAGTTATAACGAAGCGGAAAATTATTTTGTAAGTTGGTCCATCATGGGCATATGGTCACGATGGAGCACTTGATGACGGTCTCGGTGAAGATGAGTAAACTTTCTACAAGTTCAACGAGGGCTCCCGTAAATGACATATAATCCACAGTAGGCACTTTCGATGTGGTCTCGATATTTGAGTAAACTTTGAGTTCATCAGGGCTCCCCATCGTACTCAGCTACCGATGGAGGCGCTCATTAGGCTATCAAATATAAATAGTTTGAGCTCAATTTACCTGGTTAACCTCAGTCAAAACCATTTTATCGAGCCTTTCCTCTGATGTTTTAACATTTTCTAAGGTAAATCTGTCTTATTTTAACATCAATCTCTGCTAGAATAAGCTTCAATTTTCATTATCCTCTGAACTTTGGACTAGGGTGTGCTTAACTTTTATATAAAGAGACCTTGATGAGCCAAACATTCAAGAATTTGTTGAATTGCTCAAGAGAGAAAAGACAAACTTCATCAAGTTTATATCCAACTCCACAAGGAGAGATTCAAGTAGCTTCAACTTCATCTACTCATTAGGACTATATAGAGCTAAAATTATATCTTTCTTATCTAATACATTGAGAGGTTACCTTGTTTTAGAGTAAACTTTTCTTTGAGAAAAGGTTAGAACAAGATTCGCAGTAGGTTGGTTTCTTACTTGGAAGTAGAGCTCGATTGTGTGGAGTTGATTAGCGAGATTGTTGGTAAACTTCTAGTATTAGCTAGAGGTTGTTGAGTTGGGTAGATCTTGGGCGCTCGGGGTTTTAGAGGTAGAAGGTTGGCATAAAGGTTCACTGGTAAGTGGTGCTTCTTGCTTGGGAAGTGAACTTCGATTGTGGATTGATTAGCGAATTATTAATTGCCCACAGTGGGTTGCTAGAGAAGGTTGTTAATCTTGGTGATCTTGAATGGTCGGGGTTTTCCGAGATTGCTCGAGGGGTTCTCAAGTGGTTGCCTAGAGGCGTAGCTAGGTGGTCTAGTGGGTTAGCTAGACGGTATATATTGAGTTGCTTGCTTGTACGCCACGAGGGGTTTACTCCGGATAATATATACAAGGTTACATTTCCAAATCCCAAGGTTGAAAAGCAGAAGTCGGCGCTATATGTTTGCGGCTTCGTTAAACACGTCATCAGTTTGAATTTCTACATCCTCGACTATTTACCTTATTGTTATATATTGATATGTTTTATAATTGTATTAATTGATTACATGTTGGATTGAGAATTATTGTATATATTTATAGAGAATTGATTAAATTGACTAAACATAATTAGGTAACATTTGCATATGCTCAAGCGTTAAATATTTGTCATAATAAATCACATACACATTTGTTTATCTTTTGCATGATCATATTTGTATAGGATTATTTGATTGGACTCTGTATACTACATGATCACACACAAATTGCTAAAAAGAGGTTAATTGGGGTAATTGAACTTAAGAATTTTATAAATCTGAAAATTCGGTATAATTCCGTTATAACTAATTGACCCCCTCCCCATTAGTCCCCTGCTTGGGTTGTCATATAGTCTAACAACTACCACTTCTCAAAATCCAAACTTCATTACCATTAAAAATATTACCAACGAACTCACTCAAAATCACCTTAATGATCTCAATAGACCTTTCTTCGCTTCCGAGGTCAAAGAATCTCTCTTTCAAAATCGCGGAATAAAATCTCAACCCGTTGGTTTTCCAACATGGTTTTTTCAAAATAACTAAACCCTCATGAATGATGAAATCACGCAAAGTCACCTTTAACTTTTTAAATGGTGAAAAATTACTAAAAGAATCTAACAATATATTTATCACCCTTATAAATTAAATGCTTATGACAAGTGAATCTGAATAATTATAAAGTACTTAAACTAATATTTAATAGATTAGAATCATACCTTAAATCTCTTATATCCCCTTTTCAAAATGGTTTCATTATGGTGAACCTAGTCGGTTGGGATTCTTTGAGATTTTCTTATCAACTCCCTTAGACAATTAGGTTTTCCTAATCATTGGATAAATTTATTTTTTAAATGCATTTCCACGGTCCAATATTTTTTATTAATGGCCGCGCCTTAAAACTTTCAAGCTTCTCATGTGTTCTCGCCAAAGTGACGGTCAAAATCTCGGCCTTAGGGCATTTCTATCTCACGAAATAGCCCCGCCCGTTTAATATTTCATTTTCTTCGTTGATGATAGTTTCTTCTTTTTGCACATTGACAATAAAAGCCAGAATTTATTTTAAGAAATTATTAATAGTTATTGTGATGACTCTGGCCAGATAATCAACTATACTAAATCCCAAATTACTTCTAGTTCCTTTACCTTGACTCATATCAAAATTAATACCTTAACAAGCCCAATATCACTGAATCTTTGTGTTTGGAAAATACCTAAGTATTCCATTGGATATCACCACAAATAGAAAATAAATCTTCTCTAACATTATTGATAAAATTAAAAAGAAGATGCTTTCGTAGAGAAGTAAGTTTCTCAACTTTGGTGGTCTTGTCATGCTAATCAAATCCATTCTTCAAGCCATTCTTGTTTATCCTATGAGTATTTATAAATTCTCACTTGGACCCCTTCATGAAATTGATAAAATCTTTGCTTATTTTCTTTGGGCTGGGCCACATCAAGAAAATATTTAATTGGGATTTCTTCATCTAACATGTTATGAGGATTAGGTTTTAAACACCTTCATCATTTCAATTCAATCCTTTTGACCAAAAATGATTGTCGACTGTTTCAAAAGCCTCATTTACCTACTGACCAAATTCTTAAACCTAAATATTACCCTAATACTTTCTCCTAGACTTTAAAATTAAAAATAACTCATCTTGAGTTTGGAAGAACCTCCATGCCGACTTTCAACTTTTAAAAATGAACTATCTTGAAAAGTCAACTCCATTACCTCGATTAACCTTTGGAATGATAACTGGTTGGCTTCTGACTCCCCTTCTTACTCTTTTTTGAAGTTATCTGTTTTCTTTAACCCTTCTGCTTTTGTTCTTTGACCCTTATGTTTTTCCACCTTATCCGACCTTTGTTTCCCAATTTACCCACAACAATACCAATTGGAATGTTGACACTCTTTCACACAGTTTCCCTAACTATATTATCAAAAATATTCTTAGAATTCGACTTAATGGGGAAGCTGATGACAAAACATGATTCACAGATATTATTCTCACCAGAGATATTTACAACAAAGCTTCTCTTAATAATTCTTACAGCATAAAGAAACCCAATAACTACAATGTTATTCCTCCAAGAGTTGGTTTAAACTTTAAAAATTATCACTTATACAAAAAACTAAAATTTTTATTTGAAAACTTCTCCTTGATAAATTACCAACCAAGGTCAAGATTGGCAACATTTGGAATTGAAGCTTTCAAAAAGTTTTAATAATATTATACGACACTAATATCGGATGTTTTGATAATTTATAATGTTTCCACTTTCAAATCCTTGTAAAACTTTAAACATGAATGTCGACCGTAATGGCAATGTAAGCCTACAAGCAAACAACTATATAGCTTATTAATGTATTTATTATCTATAAAAAATGACTATAAGGACAACAACATCCGCCTAAGTTGGGTAAAAGTAAAATAGGGCACCACTCTTCGTCCGACCATGGTCTGTCCCTCATAGTAGGACACCACATAGACATGTAATCCTGGCTACACCATTGTCCCCCATCCTATCACATCTTCAAAAAATTGAGCATCTTGAAGTTAAGGATCTCATCAACAAGACTGAATATAGAAGAGCCTGCTTTCCTAATGTTTACTCATTCAAGCATGAGAGATCAGCAACAGAAAGACTGCTACTGGGATTCGATCACCAATGTATTAAGAAGCTGTCGACTTCAACCATTTCGGGCTAAATTGATCAAGCCTCTGTCAGTTTTAGACGAGGAACAATGTTCATGGATTGGAGCTCCTATACATCAGTGGAAAGGAGTCCAACAGATAATTAGGCATAAACCAACAGATAGTAGTAACAATGAAGTGCAACATAGTGGTAAGACGCTTCACCTCTAACCGAGAGATCAGGGGTTCGAGTCATAACATAACATAAATCACATAAATCATTCACAACTACAGACTGTTAACTGCAACCAACCCAAATAATGATCCTGAGCAAGAAGAGACATAGGCCCCATATGTGGTGGGACTTTTGCACCTTGTATTGATCTATGTACCATTAAAAGCTAATGTTTTAACATGAAATCGGCAATTTTAATTACTCCCTCAGTCCCTATAAGGTCGCCCAGTTTTTGGATTTCTAATGAGTTTTGACTTTATAAATTTTGAACTCGGATATTTTATATAATGTATTGGTAACAAGTATATCAAGATATAGGAATTTCAACATACTCTAATATTTACATGATAAAATTTATTCAAATCAAAGTTGAGACAGAAGGCTTGAGACTGACCACCTAATTAATTTTAACCAACGAAAAGGCAAACTAGACGATATTTTATTGATGAAGTATATGAAAGAGTAAGTTATTAATAGGGCAATAAGGATACATTACAAATATTAAAAAAAAATTGTAAGAGGAAAATAAATGAGACAGAAGGCTTCCAACATAAGCCTAACTTGTATGGTTGTATCAAATTCCTATACCTCCACATCGTGTAATTTGCAAAGAATCATTGCCCAGGAAATGTACACCAACAGAAAATTGATAAATTTACATAGGCCATTTTTACCTGGATCAGAAGCTTGCATGCATATGGCAATTTCATCGTAGACATATTAGCTCCACTCTTACATGTAGAACAAATGCCTGACTTGAGCTTAAAACTGTAATATCCTAGCAGCCCACACTTCCGGCATACCTACAGAAGGAAAGAAAAACTTTGAGATATTACCAAAGTTGTGAATAGCGTTTAGCGGTCCATAGCGGCGGAACTCCAAAAATCCGCTATTTCGCCGCTATTCGCCGCTATTTACCGCGAAACTGTGTAGCGCTACGCTACCGCGACGCACCGCGATACCGCGATCGCGCCGCTATTTACAACTATGATATTACCACAAAACAAGATTCATTGAACCAGAAGTCGGACTTGGAGAGTTAAAAAAAATGTGTGATATTTTCTGACTCCCTCAGTTTATATTAGAACCTTTGACTTGACATATATATTAAAAAAAATGAAAGTTTAGGGGTAAGGTAGCAAGATTGCAAACCTCAGGACGCAAAATGAAAATAACAGCATAGTTCAGGAGGCGAACGGTGAATTGGCCATAGTTTTAGTTAAAAGTGGTCCCTCCAAAGATGGTATAATGGAAACACTACTGTCAGTATAGATATAGTATGACAAGCCAGGGTACTCGAGTCATATGGTATTAAAAGAATGATGTCAATATTTGTAATGAACAACAACATTGGGAGGGCATTAAAATATCAACCGAGTGTTTCAGCTTTCAAGTAAACACACTTTAAGTAACTATGGAAATATAGCCATAATTCTATGACAACAAGTGAATCCAGTCATTCTAAAGTTAATATCATTTTTTTCCCTTCAAATAATTTGTGTCATGGCAGAGGAGATCAATTAGGGTGGTCTAAATTTCATATGTAAAAATTAACTTGAACTCGTCATTCCCCACACACAAGGAGATTTCAGGGTGGTCAATATATTCTTTAGTGGAACTTAATGCTTTCTGTAAATCAAACAAGTCTTGATAAACATTTTGTATTAAATTTTTGAGGATTGTAATTAAGCAAAATGGAACATATGTATCTGATAGAAGAGTATGAATAATCCAACAAATAGAAGAGAAACCAAGATAACTGGTGCAAAAATAAGAGAAAAGCAAGAGAATATCACCACATCATTAAATTGAACTTTAGGTATGCTTATGCGGTTCTTCTAGTCACTTTATGACCATTAACCAACAACAGACCACATAACCTGGTGACACCCATTTTAAACAAATAAATAGGAGAGTACAAAAAAAGATCCAAACCTGTACTTCGAATGGATCACTTGATTTCATCAGCCTCTCATATATTAACATACTAGCTCCATATGCAATTAGACAATCACGTTCCATTTCACCCACACGTAGACCTTATAGACAGAACCAACAATCAATACAGATATTAATTATAAAATGAGAGGCGAAAAAAGTGGGGAAGAAAATTCCATACCTCCATTTCTACTTCTCCCTTCAGTAGGTTGCCTGGTCATCATAACTTTTGGCCCATTACCACGTGCATGCATTTTGTCCATGACCTAGGCATTAAAAAGTAAATATTATCAGTGAGAAGTTATGAGAATGTAAAGCAGATGGTTATCTAATGCATAAAAACATGATAAATCCTTTTTTCTTCAATAACTCTACCTCTCTGATGCAACGAAGGTCCAAGTAAAATGTTAAATGTACTTGTACGGAAAGCCAAGATAGAAGATGGAGTTAGAGATGAAAAAAGGAGATGGAGGCTACGGACAAATATTTCTCATTAATTTCAAAATGAGCAATACACACATACCAAAATACTAATCTACCGTTATCTTTCCAACCAATATTACAGCTAGCAGTTATATTTCTAACCCCTGAAGCTGGAGTTTATTGGCTCAATCTTGGAAAAACAATTTCACAAAATTAAATACAATACAAGATGAAATATAACAATTACACCATAAGAGACAATGGCTAAACAATGTGTTGTTCTTGTTGGTTGAGATAAGGGTAGTTTAGTATTTTGCGTCTTAAATTAACCTACCATATATGTGTGTACTAGATCTTTTTGTAACAAATGAGAAATACTTTTCCTTGGCCTTCATCTCCTTTTTCCTTTCTAACTTCATCTGCTATCTCATCTTGAACTCTAAACTTCACATTTAATACTATTTCAGCACAAACAACTACTAAGGATAATTCAGTGAAGTTGGGAAAGAGCGGCCTAGAGCATAGTATACAGTCTAAGAGAGGTCATGCCACTGCTGGGTCTATGGTACATAATTTTTCATATTTTAGCAGCTAGTATAAGAAACCCATGACTTCAGCTCAACCATGGCAGCCTGCCAGCACTGATTGAGATTACGAGTTGAATATAGAAGTTACATACTACGTATAATCTAGCATGTCTGTAATGATTTATGAACCGAGCTATCTATTTAGATTGTTCAGCAGGATATTCGTTAGTTTCAGTGCTCGTATTAGACCAAGTGCAGCACATAGGCATTGACCAAGTTATTTGATGCAACAAAAAAACACCTCCATGCTAACTTACTTTACAATTTTTCCCTAGTTATTAAATGCCTCAAGGAATCTCATGCTAACTGGGATCCGTTGTTGAAAAGTTATACTCCTATTTTTTTAAACAGCTTTTTTGGCCAAATAATTATTCAAAATTAATTTTTTTTCACCAACATTTTCTATTTTTCAAAATCTATAAATAGAGTCAGAGTTTGTATTTTTTGGATACAAAAAAAAAATGAAATTGAGTGCTATTGATGAAATAGAATGTGAAGTATATGAATACCTAACTAGTGTGGCAACGATAGACATTGGAATATTATTGGATGAAAGAGAAAGAGAAAGAGAAAAATTTTATGTCGAAGGAGAGAGGATGTTAAACTTTGCCTTACTGCTGGAGATGGTTTTATGCATAGAAGGTTATAATATATGTAATTATAAACAATTAAAAGATGTAGATTAAGATTTAATTAATACTGAAGACTATAAACATAAATTCCTAAAAAATGCCTAGACAGGACCCAGTTAGTGGAAAGGTGCTGACTAAATACTACCATTTCAATTCAAATGACCTAGTTGACACAATACCCTGCCCTAGAATCCAAGGTCTGTATGTTACTAGATTTGATTGAAACGCAAACCACCACCCATGTTTCCAAGCATGCTTTGTTCTCAGTTCTCACTCACATGTTACCTAAAAAAACTTTCCAGGTGTCATCCCAAAATTTTCAGGCCATGCATGAGATAATTTGACAATCATGTATGATTAGATGTTAGCATAGACTAGAGAAAGAGTCACCACATATTCAAAGGATACCAATTTTGAAATCTTAGATACTAGGACCTCCGTCCCCAAATATTGTCAAGTTTGTTTTTTAATGGTAAAAAACAACAAACTTGACAGTTTTAATTGACACATGCAATTTGATTTGAATCAAAATTATCATGTTAATAGAAAAGTAGGGTGAAAAGACTACATTCAGATATATACTTTCACAAAATATTGGACAACACATATAAAAATATTCGATGAGGTCAAGATTAAGAAGTTAACCATTAAAATCCAAAACCGGACACTCTTTTAGGGTTGCAGGGGAGTATACAGGGTTTACAAGATAACCATGAATTTGCAATTTCAGGAAATAAATACTAAAATGATGAGGATTGACTTCCATCCAGAAGATGTGACTGCTCATTTGAGGGCAAATTTACAGGATTGGTTTCATCAGCAATGAAAGGACCATTGATATTGGATAGTGAAAGACGAATAAACATGGTTAAGCATAACTAATAATTAGATTACAATGCGGAAATGCCTGATATGTAGCTTGGACCAGAAATTGGGAAAATGGGGTTATCAACAACCTCAATTGGGGGATTGGTTTCCAACATGAACAGTGTTAAAATTTGATATGTCAGGAAATAAACATACTTATGTTGAAAGAATCATAGAATTATTCTATACTAAAATGGTAAGGATTGACTTCAATCTGGAAGAGACGACTGCTCAATTTGGATAGTGGAAGATGAATAAACATGGTTGAGCATAACTTATAAGATAACAATGCGGCAATGCCTGCCATGTAGCTTAGACCAGCAAATGGCTCATAGGTCTTAAAATTGACAGTTCTAGCATACAACAGGCAAGGGAGATGGGCTACTGTTGCAAACTATAGAATCAGAATGTGACAAGGAAGAAAATGGGAGAATATTTCATTATAATTGAAGGAGAAACTATTTTACTTCCTGGAGTTAGTCTTCCAATTTTGGTAAAGCTTCCACCGAAGTACAATGAGTTGAGGATTAGTTACAATTTCAAGCATTTGGGATCACAAAGGTCTGGAATGGTATTATCAAATTGCACAAGAACAGAGAACATCATCAATACCATCTTGTATCAAATCAGAGTATCAGACATCACATATGGATCACTTTGGGACAACTCGTACACTAAGACTGATATAATTATAGAACATAATGTCACTAACAAGGTAAACGTCTCACCATATGTTTCAGCTTCTGGTAATAAATTGGACCCATGAAGACATACGCTTGCAGTGGCATTCCGGTAATACCTGTGCAAAACAAGAAAGAGGGCTTACCATAATTGATTAGCAATACACTTGTAAAATTGTTGATTTTCATGCTCAATAACTGAAAATGACAATAACAATGAAGAAAAAAGCAGGCAAGGATTATATACACCACTCCTGAAACTTCTAATCATAAGGAGAAGAACCACATGGCACATATCCTATTTCTTCTTGCAGTAATCAAGTGTTCTTCTGAGGCAGAGAAACAGCAACTAAAACAAATGATCGCTATCACAATGGAAACCGAGTGTTGTTCTTGTCTACTTGAATCTATACCCCAGCCTCACACACTTAAGTATGAATTGCTTGAATCAATTTCCATATCAATTAATTCAACATTGAAAAACTAAATGACAAATATTTCTCATAAAAGAGAAGACTTTCTGAGGTCTATAAGGCAGGACACCTGCTTTTTTATGCACGGTAATTAAAATTTATCCATGGCTCTAAATTGAATGTACACTCAGATGTTTACACAATAAGTCAACGATCTACATAAGATAAGGGTGGCTGCCAAACCTGAGTAAATGAAGTCTTTTCCGCAGTAACTAAACCCATGTTCTACTAGTGTTTCACTGTCGAATAAATGATTTTTTCATCAGCAATAAGTGAAAAATCAATAGCAAGAATCTGCATAGATGAAAACAGCACCTTATAGAACCAACAGTGTCTGCATGGCCACTCTCTTCCCCAAATGCACTACCATAATGAAACCTCCCACATGAGACTCCAGCTTTACCTCCAAGAAGCTCTATCATCTTTCCAACAGTCATTCGGCTGATAAAATAACGAATAAAGTGGATATTACTACCCATGCTAGATTCAAAACTCAATTATATAATATATGCAGAATAGCAATTTGAATTTGAGTCTTGGAAAATTTTGTAGTAGAAAATATGTTGACCATATGAAAATTAGGTACTGTTAGAATCCATAGGGCTTCACCTAAAAACAAATTAGTAATAGGACTGGAGGAGCGATCGACAACAGTATATAAACCACCTCATATGCTCGACATATTTATTGTGGAAGGGACTTCCTGCAATACCCTCCCACATGTAGAACCCAATTTTTTGGTGATTAAGTGAATGAAAGTAAAATATTAATGCATAACAAGTAGTCTTTCATTGAGAAGTCATATTTTATAAATGATAATCGAATAATAAAGCCTCAAAAGAAGGGGTGGATCTAGATAACTGAAGATGGTGGTTCGAAATATACATTAAAAAAATTTGAACGATTTTTATACTATAATAAATTATTTACAAGAAACCTTTTATTATGGGATAAGAAAATTTGTTAAAATGAGTAAATATTATCATAAATTAGTCCACAAAAGATGAGAAAATGGTAATTAGGTCATAATAAACTACCAAAAATGAATTTAGAGTCACTAAGATACGAATGCATAGATACAAAAATATTTATGGTGGTGCAAAGAGTAGAACCAAGACCTTGGAGATGAGCTACTTACCAACTGACCTATACATGTTTTTATTAGTTCAACTGAACCACTACGAACACATACATGTCCTCTCATGCTCAAAAGTGTACGAAAACTAATAAATAAATAATTGATTCAAATAATCATAAAACTCAGATTGGGCAGAGTCTAAAGTTGATAGAAGATCGACAATACGTTACTGTGTATGTTGGAGGAAATTTGGTTTCATGGGAGAAGAAGAAGTAGAATGTTGTATCGTTATCAAGTGCAGAAGCAGAATATAGGGTTATGACACATAAAGATGTGAGATTATGTGGATATTTCATATCTTGAAGGAGATAGGCATTGAAGCTTCAATTCTGGCTAAATTATGTTGTGACAATCATGCTTTTGATATTGCTTCGAATTCCATGTTTCGTGAACGAACTAAGCACATTGAGCATATTGTCATTTTGTTCGTGGTAAAGTGAGAGATTGGGTTGATTATTACCGGTTATATGAAGAGTGAAGATCAACTGTGAGATCTATTTACAAAGGCTTTGACTGGAATACGGATAAATTATTTATGTAATACGATAGGCATGATTAATATCTATAATCCAGCTTGAAGGAAAGTGTAAAAATATTTGACAAGATTTCCTCGTAATATGTTTCCTTTCTTATTGGATTGACATATTCAAATTGTCCGCCCTGCACCCACCATGCTTCAAGAGGAATCACATGGAATTACATCAATACAGAAATGAATTTTACACTACACAAAAACAAATCAAAATGGAAATATTATGATTGTGTGCTTATATGTGGATGACATGATTTTTACCGGTAACAATCCTAGTATGTTTAGTAAGTTTAAGAAAGTAATGATTGTTGAATTTGAAATGATAAATATTGGTCAAGTGTCATACTTTCTTGGAATCGAAGTTAAAGCAAACCCGAGTTGGGATCTTTGTGTAGCGGAAAAAATATGCAAAGCAGATTTTAAACAAGTTTAGAATGAAAGAATGTAAGCTGGTGAGAACTCATTCAATGAGAGAGTCGACAAATCATACATTGTTCAAAAGCCTTGAAAAATCAGATAGAGATATTATGTATGCAATTGGACTAGTAAGCAGGTACATGGAAAATGGACTAGTAAGCAAGTACATGGAAAAATCCAACCAAGATTACTTCATTGCAGCCAAAAGAATTTTGAGATATATCAAAGGTATATTTCTCAACATTCAAAATTAGTTGGCTAGTCAGGCAGTATGGTGGTGATTTAGATGATGGAAAAAGTACTTTCGAATACGCATTTCATATAAACAAATGCTCTCTCAACATGAAGCAAAATATATTGCGACCTCAACATGTACATGTCAAGCTATGTGGTTAGGCTATATATGAAGTGAGTTAAATCTAGCAAAAGAAAGTCCGATTATGATTTATGTAGATAAAATTTGGAGCCATGCACATATCAAATACTCCCTCCGTTTCAAAATACATAATCATCTAGAAAAAATTTATTTTTTCACAATAGTTGATTGTTTAGAATTTTAATATTCCTTTTTACAATTCCAATGTAGATTTTTACATTTCCAAATATAGTTTTTTATAATCCCAATGTATCTTTTCATAATCCCTTAATAAAGCACTTTTCATATAAACAATCATCTATTAATAGATGAAACGAAGGGAGTACATATTAAGCAATGACAATAACTATAAGTTTTAGCGTAGAAAATTATTAAATAATTCAAAACTAGGTGAAACATGTCAGAAAATCCTGAAAGATGGAATAACACACTGGTACAAGCTTGAACTAGATAGTGGTGATGGATGTAGATCATGCATCGACATGATGGAGGCAAGGCTGGGTCAAAATGTGAGCAGGGACAACTGAAGCAATGTCATCCTCAGCCTTCCAATGTTGTTGTATAGCGAGACTTTCTAAAAGCCTTCCAATGTTGTTGTATAGCGAGACTTTCTAAATGTGTGTAGATCTAATAATTTGTGGGGTTTTGTCGTTGAGCTTAGTTGGCAATTTCATCGACCGAAAAATACACAAACAAAAATTGCACATATTTGATCTGGGTGGATACCTAGTAGTTGTTTGGAACCCAAATGGCTTAGCAAAAGCTTTTGATACTCAAATCTGGTGCAAGAATCAAGCCGCTCTAGATACCATGTTTAAATACTTCAAAGAGTGATGAAGTTGGAAAGAAAAAGAGATGGAGGAAAATGAGTGATGAAGTTGGAAAGAAAAAGAGATGGAGGAGACTAAGGAAAATTATTTCTCATGCATTACACAATGACCTAATACACACACATATATATTAGGTTAACTTAACACACCGAAATACTATACTAGTATCAAATCTAGTGTAGTATCTAAGAATATACTTAAACTAGTATCACAGCCACTTCTAATCGTACGAAGTTGTCATCTGTCACAATTAGAGACAAATGCCACGGACCGGTCCCTGACACAAAGCCCTTAGTGATTAGACCCCTTCAACTTCCATCGGAAATGTAGCATCCCAAACTCAGGCATTATATAGTTAACTAAGGGAATCAAGTCCTTATAAATATAAAGAAGAAATTGCTTACCTAGGAAATCCATGAGGATTCATGATCAAATCAGGGCAAATTCCACGTTCAGAGAACGGGAAATCTTCCTGCTGGACAATTGTTCCACAAACGCCTTTTTGCCCATGTCTACTACTAAACTTGTCACCCACCTTAATAGAAACATAAATGGGTGTGAATAAGCCAAGGATTAAGGAATACATATCTTTAAATTTTCCTATCTGAATGAAGTTAGAAACTATTCACCTCAGGTCTACGAGTTTGGCGTATCATAAACTGGATGGACATATTACCACTCCTATCTGAGCACAGAGCCACTCTATCCACAGCTCCCGTCTCTCCTTCGGAACCTTTGTATGACTGTCTGGTGTTCTTATAGTCACTAATTACCCAAAAATAAAAAGGTATTTGAATCAATTCACATCACTATTAAAGGGAAAGATGCATAAGTAAGAAGAATGAATAGACAGCCAACCTATCCTTCAACTCTGAAGAGTTTGTGGCAGTCCCTTTAGTAACTTTAGGGGATTCCTTATTAATATATATATCAAGAGGTCTAATTATTTCCCCAGGAGCAGCTAAACCATCGTCATCCAAAATCTGCATAATGTACAAAATGAAATCTTCGGTAAGACTTTTCTCAAACGAAAATCACTAGCACTGATACAAATCATTTTATATTATGATAACATTCACAGGATGTACAGAAGATTATAGTTTTGTACGAATATTGTGTGTTTCACGCCAACTTTTTGTTCCTTTTCTCATTCAGTAGACTTTCATTGAGGATACTAATAATTCTAAATGGTAGCAGACAGCCATACAGGAAATACCATTTAACTGATTTCTTCTAGTAAGGTGACATTATCTCCAGACTTCTTCGGAACAACATATAGCATACATAGTTATGTCAAACGGACGACTGATAATAACGACTCGGATGACATCATTAGACCGATTTCAGTAGTTCATGAGTGGTTGAAAGCGGGACGAACTTATTAAAATTGATTAAACAAGGATAGTGACAAATGTGTGAACTAGAAGAATATATATGGACTCTGGCAAGTGAAAGCTCCAACCTCCTAGCATGCAGGATCCAAGGGGAAGACATCACATAGTAGGAACTTTCAGCCTTTGATACATCATGCTCCTTCTGTCTAGTTAGATTTATAAGAACTTTCAGCACAGATACAAAATTTACAGTATTACCTGCATCTTATTAGCGTCCCATCCTTCCCGCTGGGGTCGCACGATCCTATCTGATGCTCCATTCTCGTATTTTTGGCACACAGCAGTCGTTCTGTTCAAAGAAGAAAGATTTCCCCGAATAGGGGGTTGTCTAGTTAGACAACCTTTAAGCAAAAATCTAATAAAAAAAGTGAAGCTGACTAAAACCACACGTACTTCTTCATAACGATGCACCGACCAAATCCACGATCAAGAGATGATTTATTCATAACAATTGCATCCTCTATATCATATCCACTGTAGCTCATTACAGCCACAGTCGCATTCTGTCCAGCTCCTAATTTATCGTAACTTATCTGAAGATGCATAACATACACGTTAATAAAACATAACATGCAAGTCGACTGACGTGACATGATTTGAACAACACAGAGAGTAACATATACTTATCAACTCAATTGTCCGAGTAGTTAGTAGAGGCCGCTGAGGATACACCAAAAGGTAGATTAACGTGTCCATCCGACACAACTACAAATTTCAACAAGGCCAAGTAGAATTAAAAACTGATCCACAAAGAGGAGATGGTAGACAAGATGAATAACTTAAATACCACAAACAATTCGTTATATATAGCTCCCTGACACCTACCACACATTGGTAAGTGGTAACACCCGGCATACTGTTCATTGATAATTATTAGTAATAACCACTACAAGCGCTAGTACTAAACAGCCACCCATTAAGAGATGGCAAACTACCAGAATATTCATTAAAGATTGTCCATTTTGACTTTTTCACCTTTTCATACTGAATTTTGACCGAAATATTTTTTTGTGTTTTATAATATTTTTGATGAAAAATATATCAACAGAAAGAATTTATTTTTTATTGATATGTTTTTCTAAGTAAATATTATAAACACAAACAAAATATCTACCAGGTCAAAATTCAACTATGAAAAGTGAAAATGGGTGCCGACAACTAAGCGGATTAAGGAAGATTCCGATATTAAAAACTAGCAAGGGAAAAAGAGAGGATGGAGAACCCTCAATTCTATACATAACGGAGGCAACAACTACAGTTACAAGCTAGGGACGGAAAATTGAGCAACAAACATTGGAAGTCTTGAAACATAGTTGCACACCTACCTGGTTATGTGCAATGTGACCCATAGCTTGCTTTCCCATTGCACACTAAGAAAGACATTCAGATTAACACATCAGTTGATAAAGAAAGACATTCAGTATTCAATTTAACTCGTTTTAAGAAGTTACCACAAACCTGATAGGTATTCCTAGGTGATTGGTTATGATGAGGATACGGAATCAGGCCGGCACAATAACCCAGTATAGTAAAAGGTTCGATTTCAATATGGGTTGTTTCTTGAGTAGCATCTTTTTCGTATAATGCAATCTAAAGACAAAAAAAATATTGTTTAAGAAAGTACAATCCATGCCAATGTACATTAATAAGAAGGTAAGGAGATGGAAGTCTACAGGCTAAGAAAGTACAAACCAAAGCATTGTTCTCTTCATTAACATCTAGATACTCTATCAAGCCATCTGCTAGAAAACTGTCGAAAGTGCGGACTCCGTCCTTCACAAGAAAATGAAGGGAAATTAAATCACTCGGATTTACATAAGCAACTTGATAGAACGTCTAAATATCGTTAGGCGGTTACCTTCAATTCCCTCATATGGTTTTCCTTTATTCTGGAAATACCCTTATCAGCAATCACAAGAGGACGGCAAACACGGCCACCGTCAGAAGCAATGTAAACACAGTGCTGCCAGGGATTTCAACGTTATGTTCACAAAAAACAATTAAATCATAATTTCTTAGATTAACTTAATATGGTACAGCAAAATAAATGGTCAACAAATATCTGGAACTCATTACTACACCCACAAAATGATGAAATGCAAATGCTATTCAAAATGTAGCAATACAATAATAAAAAGTCCCTCATAAGACACAGGATCAAGGTAAACTCAGTTTGGTTCACTTGAATTATATTCTGAATAAACATGCTACACCAATACTCATATTATGTAACTCGCATATGGATTCCGGGGTAGTTCTTGCTAAATCTCCCAGAAAGAATAGGATATGTGAGCTTCTACAGGAATATGAAAGAAATAAAAAGAGACACCTTTTCAGTAGCCATGGGACAACTCAACTTCACAGCCATGTTTCCTAGTTAAAATAATCGGATCGTTATAAAATCATTTCTTTTGGTGGTTACAGATGAAAAAATAAAGATCTTGATTAAACTTACTAGGGCTAGCAGCTATAAGGACCACATTTTAGTAACCAGGAGCGTAAGGTATAAAACACGATTATAAATCAAACTAAATGTAAAAAAAATGTATGACACATGAAATTTGAAAAAAGAAACAAGAATCATGCAAAATGTCTGAACACAAATGCTTACCTGTTTTTCATTCACAAAAATGCTCACGAAATTGTTTATTTTTCCAGCTCTCCGTAGTTTTCTCATTGCATTTGCAAAACGCTGTAAACAAAATGATAAAGGTGAATTGAGAACATAACAAGGGTCCCATCCGACCCAGGAAGTATTTGAAATTATTTTTGTTTTCGATAAAATCCCCCCAATAAAACCCCCCTGCTTTACACCAAATATAATCACAAATCTGTCATTATAGAAGTTTGCACAAACCTGAGGCTTCAGATGCTTTCCAAGTATTAGCCCATTTAACATAACCAGAAACGAGTTTGGCATATGGAGTTCCTCACCAGAGAGTAGTTCCAAGTCTTCGACACCCAGGCAGTAACACTATTACACAGAATATGAAAGCTATTCAGACAGGTCGGGACAGATAATAAAATTAGAAATTGTAATTTTAGATTATTTGATATGATTTCACATGAGGGAAAAGGCATTCACATTTTATGTTATAACTAAAGCACAGAACGCGCAAAACCTACCGGCCAAAGAAGTACAAGAAAAAACTAGGGCTCGAAGACAAAGCTAAAATATCTTAAGGTTTCACTCCTAAATTTAGAGCTCAAACATCATAGAAGCTGCATTCAATCATCTCTATATAGTTTCTGTATAAAAATTCCAGGTGTCGAGTTCAATTTAAAAACACATCCTAAAAGATGTATTCGATTTCTCCAAACTACTGGCACGAAACTCCAATCGTCATATATTTCTTACTGACTTCAAAAATTTAGGCTTTCAGTTCTGTATGTAGCTTTCTACATGAACACACCAGAAATCGAGTTCTATTCGACAATTTAAGAGTACGACTTGAATCGCAGCTTGCATATGAAGTGTCCCAGAGAAAGAGTCATCTTCCCTATCTTTTGGGACACTTCAAACAACCACCAGGTTAGATCATAGATTGAATAATTAAAAGATTAGATGTCTTAACCGATAACTGACAAATTACTACAATACCAGAGAAATGATAGGGCCTTCATCTTGATCAGTTGTAACATGTGTCAATAAAGCCAAATTTTTAACCAGGCCACAAGATTCACCTTCCGGGGTGTCACAAGGGCAAAGCATACCCCACTGTAAAGAAAATGTTAGTTAGAGAATAAGGATACTATAAAAATATTAGAGGAGTTGAGATAAAATAAAAGGTCTAAAGCTAAAAAAAATCTCACCTGACTTGGCTGCAAAGCTCTAGGCCCACTAACTTTCCTGGACTTTTCAAATTGTGGTGAGATCTTTGTCATAAAACCCAATGCCTGAATATATGAAAGTCTACCAACAAGCTATAACAAAAAAGTTTACTTTTAGTAATTGTTTTAGTAAGATTCAGTTAGAATATGCAAATAAGCACCAATTACATGTATATGCATGTACATATGATGAAGAACTAAGCACCTGGGTCATGCCCTTCCTGTGCATCCTGAACCGCTTTACATCAAAATTACCAGTAGAGAGAGTTCTCTCTAAGCCCATGCTTATACTATCCCTTGTTATAAACTGAAATGAACATGAAGGAACTAATATGTCACAGGCACCATTTTAAAAATAAAACATTACAGAACATACGCATTGATCTAGGAGCACAATACTCGACAGACAAGAGGATACCACATCATGTCTAGTTAACATTTTATTTTACTATAACAAATGCTCCCTCCATTTCATGAAAATTGTCTAGTTTAATTTTCGAAGGTCAAAATTAAAAACTTTGTAGCTTTAATTGATTCATATAAGTTTGATTTGAATCAAAATTATCATGTTAACACTAAAGTTAAATTTGCTAGCATTTGATATATTTTTCACCAAATATTATACAACATATATAAAAATAATTAACCTCAAATTATAAAAAGTTAGCCATCAAAATTCGAAAGTTAACAATCTTCATTGGATGGAGGGAGTACAATTTTCCAGAGAAGTTAGTGCATAGACATCACGAACCACGATAGAGAACAAGAACAAGTTACGTTAACCTTTAAGATTTTCTCCTTTTGTTATGAAAACCTTCACTTAAACTGGCTCTTCCATAACATTAAGGATACTATACCCTGTAGGCCGCAAGTGTTTCACCAAGCTACTTAACTATAGATAGCATACTCGAATTTCAAATTAACTCAAGTAATTTCTACTCCTGGTGGATGCTAGTATATATACAACATGCCCTAATGTCTCTAAAGAGGCTCCTGCCTAAGTGGGGTAAGGAAGGATTGGATTGTACGCAGCCTTACCACTGCGATAACAGAGAGGCTGTTTCCGGCTTGGCCTGAGATGAAATGCAAAAACTATCTCCTACTTCATAGAGATTAGAAGTGTTGGCAATGTAATGAGCCATTTTGATTTATTCATTATATCCAAGATCCAGACAATATAAAATATTTGACTCAATATTGACATGGATGTTGATATCTCATCAAAAACTATTTTCAGCTACTTTTTAACAGTGGAGCATATTGATAATAATCACATTAATTTATATAGCATCGCTTTGAAAGTATATAGGAACCATGCATGTGTATGTTTGGTCGCGAAAGTACGCAAAAGAGCCTAATACAACATAAACTAAGGAAAACCTGAATAATGTCTAATCGGCTCGCTCGACTTTGTTTGCTCAAGGTGATATCAATGATTTTCCTGGCTTCATCATTCATTGTCTTGAATAAATCCTACAAACAAAAGTCCATTTAGAACACATTATTATTCAAAACTGAAAATAAGCATAGCCATGAAATTCTAGTGCAGATGCTATATATCAAAGTCACCTCAAACAGTAAGGACAGGAGTTGCCCAGAGACCTCCAATCTTTTATTCCCTACATAGTCCTACAAAATAGTTTAGGTTTAAAAAAGTTGCTACAAAGATACAATTAACTAGGTTTAAGATGATAAAATTATCATCTCACCAAGACTTCAAAAGACATATTTGAAATAGAACTAATAAAAAATACCAGAACACTAAATTACTATATATCAAAACAAAGCTGTATCTAAAAAGGTTATCTAGAAGAGGCATTCAGTAAAAGATCAATATCCCCATTACTTTAAACAAGGGGAAATTTCTTACACCCAGTGAAAAGCACAACCACAAAATTAAAACAAAGAATGTAGTTACCAATGGGAGGACCATTTAAAGTTGTCGACTCTTTAGCTGAATTTTGAATAGAGGAAGTAAATTCACATTTTTTAGGTGACAGCAACTCAGGTTAGAAGGGTTTCAATGATTAGGGTTGCATAGGAATCAGATAAGAGAAGCACAAAACTGCACAGAAAAAAAAATCAAGATCCGACAGTCCTCTAAATATGAACTGCATCTAGGGCACGGGTTTTCAAGTACCAGAACCCCTAAGAGTTCCAGTTATACCTTGTCATCCATTGTATCCTTGTTTAGTATTGCTTCCATCATTCGTCGCAACATTACAGCTACGTATATGCATTTTGCACGAAAATTGTTCTGAGTCACCTAGAAAAATAAGAGTATGAGAAAGAGATGAGTAAATATAAAATTGCTTACTATCATGAATATGAAACAGAACTTACTCGAACATTGGCAATAAATATGTCGCGAAGAATACTCATAGTTCTTCCTTCCTGCATACCATTTGCGATGTTGCTGTTTAACCTTTTCATCTCTCATTGTACAGTTCAGAGTTAGAAAAGAGATTATATATAAAAGAAAGTATACAAACCCTTTGATTATGGACACTTGAATAAGGCAACCTTGTTAACTGCAAGACAGGAGAAACTAAAAAATCAATAAGAACCCACAGATACCAGACTATGAGGTAACTAAGATTTCTGAAGAAGATAGTCAACTTCCTCCATGTCATATAGCTAGGTTACAAAGGGAAAAAATGGCCTGACATAAAATATGATGTTTAGACGTCAAGGCAATATAATATTTTTTATGGGAAGACGAAAGAAGATAATAACGGTCTTAACAATATTATGAACTTCACAGAGATTAGACTCACATAAAAAGGCCAGAAATAAAGATGTACAAAGGGAAAGGAGAACAGAACCTCTTTCTCAAGGAACTCTAGTGCTTCACGTTGTGTATATACACCCTTACTGGCACATTCCTGAAGAAAAAATGCAAGTTGCGTTAATTGGATTACAATGTCATTACAGAAAGAAGAGGATGTCAAGACATATATTTGAAAATGTTATACGGAGTATTATTTAACAGATCACCTAGAGACACTGAACCAAAATGATAAGTACAATGAACAATCTGTCTATTTAATCATAAGAATAGTGCAACAAAACTATATGTGCAACTATAAAGCAGCACATAATGAATTTATCAGTCTCTAGAAATTGTATTGCAGTGACACATATCACACACATTCGCATCACCAGCCAAAGTGAGTCTGTATACAAAATCAAGACCTACAAACACAAGTTACAAAACAGAAATGAGGACCCTTTAAGATTTTAGACCAGGGTGTGAAGAGTGAGGGGGGCATTAGACGCATTTATGAATGATGAAAATAATGGCAGTTAGATTATGAGATGTTACAAAAATATCTCGTGGTTATAGCAAATGTAGAACAACATCGTTTTCTCCTTATTGCAAGCTCCACAAACTTCCCTTCAGTATTCATCGTGACAAGCTATCCCTCTAAAGTAGCAATGACCTACGTTCAATCTGCCTGCCCCAACATCTCTAAAGAGGCTCCGGTTGCATGCATCCCATGATGGAGAATAGAAAATTGGGAATTGTAAAACAATCACTCGGACGGCAAAACATCAACATCTCTAGTCCAACAAAGCAATAATTCACAATTGGCATATTCCAGAGACAGTGTCCAATTAAATGACATCTTAGTGGTCATTAAAGTTCCAAAGGAAACTATGGCAGATATTCTGATGCACATCAACTCAATCATGAAGTAATTTACCTCAATTGAAGGCAAAATTAGTGCTCCATAACGAGGATCTCTTCCAACCATCTGAACAACCTCTTGATCACTCTCCATACCCATAGCTTTCATAACTACCATGATGGGGACCTGGAAAAAAATGCTAGTAACACTTACTGAAATCAACGAAAATGCAAGAAAGAGAAAAGGAATGTAATAGTACCTTGCCCTTGAATTGATTTAGGTACAGATATATCTTCTCTTTCTCCATTCTTACGACTGTCTTAGTTTTAGTTACCTCAGTGCTGCTAGTAACAGATGCTTGCACACTGAAAACAGAAAATTTAATTGTAAACTAAGGCAATGGAAGATTACAACATTACCAGAAGTCACATAAGATCAAATGGTGAAAGAAGGAAGATTTTCATATAGCCGGTTCAATGGTGAACAATTGAAATAAGCCATAGACATCTCACCAGCCTTTCTTATCTGTATCAATAATAATTCGATTCTTGGAAAGTTGCTCTTGGATTAAAATCACCTGAAATAACATGCTTGATTTGATTAATATTATAGAGCATGGTGGTACCAACAGAGAAACACGCCAATATGTGTATGTATGACAATAGGAAACAGATATTATGTTGCAAAATAAGAGGGCACAAAACCATGAAACAGATTATACAAGCACAAATGAAGAAAATTATTAATATTGTAGTTCTCTAATTGTAATTCACAGCATGTTCATCATGGTAACATGAAGAAAAAGATTACTAATCAAAGTTACTTCTTTGCTAAAGACAAATTGGTGAAGTGCTTACTAGTACCAAATTAGTGGATTATCTCCATGAGGCTCTTTAGCTCTAGGTACAACAAAGTTTTACCTAGTGCACAAGACTGCAGAAATGCCGAGCTTCTGGTTTAGCAACATTTACTAGAGGACCAGAATCCAACTTTACAAGCAGTTTAATACTTTAATAATACTGATAACAGGATAAATCATGATGTTTTAGTTTGATCAAAATAATACTTGTTACTGATCATTTGAGAAGACTACAGATGCAAACACAATACATTACAGCAAAACAGAACAACAAATGATGGAAAAAGTAGAACCTTCTCTGTGCCTTTGATAATGAAATATCCTCCAGGATCTAAAGGGCATTCACCTAAATCGAACAAGAGAAAATTCACTCAGAGAATGGCACTAATCCTAAACAAAAACAAAATCTATAGAAATGGTAATCCATTTTATTAAACAAACTACCAAGTTTTGCTAGTTCTTCTTCATCCTTCCCGTACAATACACAGTGAGAACTTCTCAGCATGATTGGCATTCTACCAATGGTAACATTACTCTAAAAACACAAATACACAATTTAATTAAGATGCTATTCGAACGATTTAACAATGTTAATAAAATACGTAATGGGATAAAAACATCAGTTCGTACATACAAGAAAATTTTGGCTCATTTCAATTGAAGTACTTGGAAATGGTGGTGATGGTTCATACTTAACACGATCTTTACAAATATAAAACGTCTTAGATTGGAAAAACAGAGGTAAAAAAATACTGAAATATATTAAAAAGTCACCTATTTTATTGACTTTATTCATTACCCAACTTCATTAACTTCATTGAGTAAGCCAACATTCATGACCTTTTTAGAAAGTAATTAAAGCACAAGTAATATTTAAAATTTAATGTGAAGAACATAATAATATATTTCAAGATGTATATTATAAGGTAAAGATAATTAAGAAAAAATATACTACACCTGATATGCTTATGGGACAGTGAACCGAATAAATGTTACTACCCTGATTAAAAAAATAGTATTGATCTGTATATGATTAACTAGCTGTTTGTTGAGATCCATGTCACTTTGTCTATGAGCAATAAACATATGCTCTATTTTGCCACTCTAGTGCCGTAAAAACTTAAAGAGTTAAAGTAGTCTAGTTTTATTTTTTTGGTTAACTTGGTGATTTGACGAGAACCAACAAAGAAACGAGGATAAGATTGTATATATTATCTTGGTATGGGAAACAGGATTTGTGTGCTATACATTGATGATTTTACAAGTAATGCACATTTTTACTGAAAGTCTGGAACTATGTTTTAATTGACAAATCATAAACATCATACTCAAACAACACAACATACCTTTGCTTGGTTGATATATCCCGTTCCATTGCAGTATACTACATCGACTTTTATGGGAGCAGAATAACTGAAGCACGTGATGCAATTATAAATAAAAAAGTTAGGAGCTGACTGTAAGACATGTCAAAGACGAGATAAAAGTACGCACGTGACAAATACAAAAAGCTAAGTTCAAAGAAAGACCAAAAATCAAAAGTCAGCAGAAAGGAACAACAGAGTGACATGATTTAGATACTCCCACGCTGATTCTTTTGTGGCACATCACAACTATTAGCAAGCTCTTATTCTCAACTTCTCAAGGGCAGTTGTTAGATAACTTAACTTAGGTGTTCAATTTCTGATCTCTTTTGTAACACCAACATTGAGAAGTTCATCAGAACTTGCAAATAAAAAATTATTAACTTTCAATACATGAGAATCTCAACGTTTGAATCCTAAGTTCGTAGAACATGGAAATTGAAACTGAGTTCGTAGAAGGTAACCTACGTTTGAACCCTAAGAAATAGAGATAACATTATTCATTCCGTTATAGTAATTCAATTGTTCCCCTTAGAACCAAGAAACTCATGAAGTAATCAAAGCATATGAATATAAACTTACGTTAAATCAGAAAGCCGGCAATTGTGTGGAGTAATCGGGACAGTCACAGCATTAATTACCGTCGATGGTTCATCAATGCGAACATTAGTGTATCTGCAACAACAGTAGAGCAAAATCAAGAATAATGTCCGGTAAAATGGAGGAATGTAATGAATAAGACATTGTATTGCAAAACTATAACGATCTCACTTGAGCCAAATGTTTTCATTCTGACTGGATTTGATGGTATTGTTAGCCTCCACAATTTTTTTTATTTCGGTCCCCACAAAGTAGTTAAATGAATCCAAATGCTGCCTCGCCAGTCCCCTGGCCTAAAATTTTAAGAGATCCAACTCTGTAAGTCATTTGAAGTGATACTCATTTGATAATTCCATCAATCTGACCATGCATATTTAACAAAAATCTCATTAAACATGGCATTGACTCGAGTTCTATAAAATCGAATTACTAAAGGAACAGCAAAAAAGTTGAGCTCATTGCATTGAGTATCTAATCTTATAGATCAACCACCTTATCTCATAACTGTGTTCAGTTGGTAGCTTCGATATAATTTTTTTAATAATTTGTCAAAATAATTAACTAAGATTCACTTAAAGTCGTTCAAAATGTTTAAGTTACATGGTTATGATTAATAAAACAAATTTTGAGAAGTACATATGAACAAATCAAATTTTGTTGTGATCAACTAGTTATTTTTTAATTAGAAATGTATACAAGTTCATTTTGAATCAAAATATTAAGTGTTTGTGATTTTGTCAGCTTTAACAATCAGTGGTAAACAGGCTCTAAATAATTTCTTCCTGATTTTATTGAATGATATATAATGTCTTTAACATAGATATACCAATTGATATAATACTATGATCTAATTAAAGTTACATTTAGTCTTCGATATAAATATGATTTGATTTAGTATTTGTATTCAAATAAAATCTATTTTCTATCATTCATCAATTTCAAATATTTGGTGAATTAATATTCAGAGTTTTAACTTTTTTGTCAGATACATGTAATTTCTTTCTTGATATCAAATCCTTTCAAGAATTCTGCAACTCTAAGGAATGTGATTAACTAAGAAACAACGGTTTCATTACAAAATCATTGAGTAGGAAATATGGTTCAAATTGGTGAAGCATATATAAGGATCGCTCAAGAATAAAGCACTTTACAATAGCCTAAAATTTAAATCAAAAAAAATATTTTTCATTGATATACAAAGCTCCACAAAAAACAATTACGGAGTACAAATTAACTGCAACTATAGGCTAGCTATTAGTAAAGGGGAAACAACCTCCTAAGAAACAGTCAATTACCATGTTATCCTAACTCTCTCTACTAATTAGATCTCTCAAACAAGATTTTTTGTACTGGTTATCAAGAATCATATCACTCAATTTGAAGCACATGAAGGTTTACTTTGTCAAATTATATTTAGGCCCCCTTTCCTTCTGAGATTTGGTATTGTTCATATATTTATGATATGATATCAATATACCACATCATATATGGATGATGAGATTCCATTGATACAAAGCCAATTCCAATAGACTTATTGGAAGGGCCCATTGGCGTGCATCCAGTAGGAATTAAGCCTACGAATTCGCTAATTATGAGCTGGGCGCTTTAACCATTCAGCCATGGATGTTTGATGGGAATTCTCGTAAATGGTGAATAACCAAATTCCAATTGAATTGAAATTTTTAGGATAAATCAATCCAATTTAGATAAGGGCGGACAATCCTATGGTTGTGAAACCAGTCAATCTACGATTTAGTACAAATAAGTTATTTTTCTACCTAGTCATCAAGCATCCACAATTCTTATTTTCATCTCCCAAACCAATATTGGTGTTACCATTAAAAATTGATGGCGTGGAAGTGAAAGAAACTTCTCCCAGTCTAGAATTCTTATTAGCTCAAATGTTGATGGAACAAATTTAATTTAAAATACTCCTATATAAAGACAGTGAAAGCGATACATCAACTTCAATAGTTCTATTCTCAAATGTATAAAACAATCAACTTTCTTCTAGATACATATGTATATTGTACAAATATGATTGTTATTTCTATCAAATGACATTTCTCTACATTAAAAGTAATGGATTACCATGATAATCATTGAATCAACAAAAATTGAATAGTATGGTTATGTTATCAATAAACGAAATTGACTTCGATAATTGCCTAAGTAATTTTTCATCTCAAGTGGCAAGAAATATAGCTTCCTTAAATAATAAACCATTTTTTCATGAAGGGCACACATTAAGAGTTAGCTTAAAGCCTTCATATTCATTAGCAACTCCTGAGCCCATTAAGTTTCTTAAGACTATATATGTATTCTCAATGCTAACTTATAAATAGTTTACTTTACATACACCTGTATATAGGTATTCTTAATGCTATATTATACATAGTTTATGGGCGTGCCACTACATACACCTGTCAGTAAATCATAATTTATGTTACGAACAACATGAACTTGAAAATGCATCCTCTATTGTCAACTAAGAGCGAAACTATCAACAAATTCAAGAGACCATAGGAGACGTAACAAATTTTGATTCGAATAAAAGAAATACAGAACATCAATTTCAAGCAAACATTAAGAGTTTAATAACGGAATATACAAAGTTAGCTAAGTATCACCACACAACTTACAGAACACATGAAAAACAATAAATTATAAAAATAGAAATATAAACTAATCAAAAATACCTTAAGATATTCAGGTACAAGCTGAAATTTGTCAACGGCTTTCTTCACCGGTGCAGAGAGAAACTGCTTATCGATTTCAATCCTGGCATTCATGTAAATTGCAACATATATCAATGTAAAAAAACATATGCTGCGTTATTACATCTAATTAGGAAATTACCTATTTTCAGGCTTCTCATGAATCGAATTGAATTTCTCATCAACACCCATTGTTTCAGAGTCTGAAACCAAAGAGGAAACAAATTAAAGCTGGAAAAACAGTAACATATTTCTCGACAAGTCTGATTGAGCATGCATAATCAATTATTTCATCAAAAAATGTTAGTACACAAAACAATTACCATAGTGCTTGAAATCAATATTTTCATAGTAAAATTAATACCTCCATCTCAAAAATATTGTCCAAATTGCCTTAAAATTTATCAAAATTAACAAACTTTAATTTGAATCAAAATTATAATTTTAATACTCCCTGATTTTCCAGTTTTAAATTAGTAAACACATTTACTGAAAATTAGTAAGCTGATTACAACAATTATTATTTAAAGAATATAAGTTTTAACAATAATTTACCAAATCAAAATGCTCCTACCACTTTCCCCAATAAATAAATGTAAGCAAATGAAAAAGTTGAGTATGTTGTTTGGAGAAGGAAAGGGGGCGGAGGGTTAGGGTTTGGAGGTTTATTGTGAATTAATTGAAGGGGATCACAAGTTACAGGTTTATTATAGGGTAATTTGGCAATTTTTAGTCTAATTATTCAAGTGAAAAACTTTATTCAATTATTTGATAATAACGCAACATATGTTTTTTCAAATTATATGCTTAAGTGAAGTTTAAAACTTTAAATTACTGTATTCTAATCTGTTGAAATTAATGGCTTTATATTGTGTTCAAATTATCTTCTCAATTATCTGTTTCTAATTTTAATTATCAAATAATAATGGGTCCAAATTTTTTTCTCAAGCAAAATATATTCCGAACCGAAACCCATTTAACCGATGGGACTGAAACCAACCGATTTTAGCTTGATGATCATGAAACGCTAGTTCTTCGGGTTATGGTTTCACCAAACCCATCAACCGAATCAAAACCGTTTAAGCCCTAGTTATAGTATTGTATTCATTAAGTTTTAGCATCTTTTATAACTACAAATATAATACACCCTCAATCCCTAAAAGATAGTCGAGATTAATTTTCGATAGCCCAAATTATGCATACTTTGATTTGATTTGAACTAAAATAATTATCATTATAACACAGAAAATTGAAGATAATATTATTTAATATCTTTTTCTCCAAATAATTTACTTCACTTAATAAAATGAGTTCAACGCTTATAACGCCAATCAACAAAATTCAAAACGAAATCTTTTTAAGATGGAGGAAGTAATACACAGTTTAATGATAATCATGACACCAATGATGAAGAACCTACAAAGATATACACATGGTGAGAAACTATACATCAAAACCAAGCTCAAGCAAATATACAACCTTGAATTGACCCACTAAAAAACAAAGTTCTCATCTTTAATTTGTTTTCCTCATTTTAAAGTACCTAAAACATTAACAAGTCTCAAAAATACTCCCTCCATCTCAGATTACTGTATTTGATTTTCAATAGTCAACTAACAATCTTTACAGCTTAATCAAAACCATACAATCCTCCAATTCAAATAAAAGCAGCTCAAACATACACAAAAAAGTAAATGCAAACATTAATTAACAGAAACAACCCACTAAAAATAAAGTTTCAATCTTTCATTTTTTCCACATTCTAAAACATATAAAACATTAACAAATCAAAAAACATAAAAAATATACTTACGAATTAGCTATCAAACATACATAAAAATGAATATCAAAACACTTATTAACATAAGAAACATAAAAATCTAAGGATTCACCTTAATTTACACATTAAATAAATCAAAACATAAATACCATACTACCAATTAGCTATCAAACATACAAAACCATGAAAATTGAAACACTTATTAACATAATCGACCCACTAAAAATAAACTTCCAATCTTTAAGTATTTCCACATTCTAAAATATATATAAAACATTAACAAATCAATAACATAAATATCATACTTACCATTTAGCTAGAAAATAATATCAGATAAAAAAACAGTGAGAATAAAACAAGAAAATGAAAAGAAAAAAAAATAGAAATATCAAAAGTAAAAAGAAAATTGAGAGGAAGCCAACTGACCGGTTTGCTTGAGAGAGGTAGGGAAAATGTGGCGAAGAATCGGGTTTGAGAGTAATTATTTAATGGCAGCCTGTTACCAATTATTTAATGGCTGCCCATTGTTGATATTGAGTGGTGTGTCGGTTAACTAGATCCTTCCCTTAATTACACGAAGGTATCGAGCCATTTTTTTTAACTCAAGCCTGATGCTGATATGATTCGGCTATAGATTCGGTTTTTAGACATGTAACCACGGGTATCGATACGGCCGATTTGTGATAAAACGCGTAAAAACTATAAAACGAATTCCATATCAAGATCGGATGTACAATCCTTTATTGAGCCACCCGACTTTATGATGGATAATCGAGGATTGGTCACGTATGGAGTAAGCTCCTCTCCTATTATCATCCCTCCAATTGTCTTATAACCGATTCGCATGGTTAAAATATCATCACAATCATTCATTCTGGAAAGCCGACATTTTTATAATTTATCATATTTCTCATAAAACCAATATATGTTTAATTTAATCGATCTCAATGGACTCTCTTTACCGGCCTGCAGGAGCGAAATTAGCAGATAATTGGAGATGATCTTACTCCACTTAATTGGCCGCTTGTAGTTGTATTAGGTAAATAATCTGAGATGATCTTTGGTAGGTTCTGATCACCGGTGTCATGATTATCATTAAACTGTGTATTACCTCCATCTCAAAAAGACGCTGGCTAATTTTCTTAATCGACGTATAAACACAAACTCATTTTTATTAAGTCTTAAAATATTTGGAGAAAAAGATATTAAATAATATTATCTTCAATTCTCTCAGGTTATAATGATAATTATTTTAAGTTCAAATCAAAGGTATGCATATTTTGGGCTATCTAAAATTAACTGGACTATCTTTTTCGATCGAGGGTATATTATATTTCAGAGTTATAAAATATGCTATTTGAAGTTATAAAATATGCTAAAAACTTAATTAATACAAGACTACAACGTTTTATTGGTCATTCATTATATCGATGGAATGTATTAGAACTCTTTTTAGAGTTTTAATGTACTATGGATGAGAAATCAATGAAAATTGATTCCCTTTATTACGCCTATCATGACAATCACAGACAATTCATTTACCGGCTGGTTAAATGCGATTATCAGAATTTATATTCACCTTATAATTGTATATTACTAGTGGTTCTCATGATAATTTAAGTGTTACGAGTTTATCAAGTGATTCACTATTAATCGTTATAATAATAGTAATTGGTCAATAATTATTATTATAACTTTACTATTATCCTGAGCTCGGGCGTCACACATACAATGACGGTTGAATTATATTTCATGTATGAAATTAAACTACATTTGTTAAATTGAGTTGATTGTAATCAACTAATATTCTCACTGCGAATTTTACATTGATAATGAAAATATAATTGATGAACCCGAATTAATTAATTAGTCAATTGAATTAATTGTATAGTTAGTTGAGCTTGTTAGTAACTTGTTAGTTACTATTAACAACTTTAGTGTTTGAATTTACTTAACGGTTTAATTAAATCAAACCAGTTTACCATTAACCGCTCTGCCGCTAGACTAAACGACACCACTATATGTTATCCTTATCATTTAGGTTTCATAAAAAATTAACCTCTCCATTTTCTCTAGAATGGTTTGTAATATCAAGGAAGAATTGAAAATTTTTCTCTTGATTTTTCATCCAATTCAATCCATGTTCTAGCAGACGCAAATGTAGATTCACCTCTCCCCGGTGCGACCAAGTGTAGGCAAGACATTTGAAGTGCTCAACGATGGAATTCAAAGGAGGCTTCGTGAAAGATTTGGAGATAGACTTCCGCTGGCATCTTTGTAAGTACTCTCGTATTCATATAAGTCATTATATGATTTCTAGATTAATTTATATCATTTTGAGGATCCGGGATGTATGAATTTGGTATTTTATCACAAATAAAATTCATACTAGATTCTAACAAAGGGCCTCGCAGTCTACTCAAGTTTGATGTATTTTATCTAGTTTGATTGTGTGTCGACATAGTTGTTAGTTAATTTGATTATTTCATGATTTATATATTCAATTGATTTAATATATATTATGAAAAAAATCAACCCATTTTATATATATGTCACACGTGCTGGAATCATAATGTATTGATTTTGATGATTTGATGTTTATTTAATTGTTTCATGAATTGAAAGCGGATTAAAAATTGATTATTTGCATTTTTACTCAGGTAGAATCATTTTCGATTTACGTAGGTTAGAAATTTCTTTAAAATTACGAAATTAAATCTATGTTTTGACCCTTGTGGTTCATCCGAGTTTTTTTAGAATTTTATACTCCAAAAATTCATTGAATTTCTAGATTGTTTTGGCTTAATTTAAAACTGTATGTTTTTATGAAATTCACTGACATGTTCAATGATATGGTTGATGTTCTAATTAGAGCCTCCAAATCATTTTTACAAAAGTTGAAATTAATCTCGAAAAATCTAAAACTAAAATGAATACTGAAATGAAGTCGCCGAATTCTCATGACTCGCAGGCGCCGTCCTGGGCAGAATAGCACGCCCGCCACCGATAGCTCACCGGCCGCATTCACGGCACCGCCGCGCTGCGGTCGACCGTGTGGTGGCCTGAGGTCGGTCGCTTTGACCGTCGGGGGTTCGTCAGTCCGCTTTAGAAAAACCCCAAATGTATTTTTATGTAATTATTTTTTGTTTTAAAATTATCGTAATTATTAATTTCGTTTTAAATTGCGTTAAATCATAAATTTTATCATTAAGATGATTGAATATATATCTTGAATAGTACAATTTGATTTATATTCCCTTTCATAATTATTTTCATTAATTGATAATTTTTAAAAATATTTTCAGCGGTAACTTTTAAATTTTGAATTTTGGAGTTAATTATTTGTAAGTAATTATTCCATGATTTAACAAGTTGGTAATTATTATAATAAATTATCATTAATCATGTGTGAATATATTTAAATTTAAAATTTACATTAATTGATAATTAATTGTAAAATAATGGGTAATTAATTAGTCAATTATGAACACATTTATTTTTATTTCATTTAATATATATGACATTAAGTGTATTTATTTATTTTAATGTTTTTGCCTATATATATTGTTATGGAATGGAAAGGAGGTATTTAGGTACGACCCGCCATTTATTTATTTACCTGCCTACAAGTACTGAATGCCAGAACGATACGCCGGTCGTATTTCTTTTTATTCTAGATTCATTTACCCACAAGCTCAAGGCTGCCTAAGCTGTGGCTGTAGAGTAAGATGTACCACCGTATGGCATCAAGATAGCATTTCCACCAAGACGCACTCAAGAACTTTAGGTTTCGGGAGTCAGTTAATACAAGACTCGAACTTCTAAAGTGTCAGGAATAGATCTCTGTTAGCATTTCACTTGTTAATTGATGTAATAGGTCCTGTGGGTCATATCTATATCTCCTAAATGTGTTATTTATTTATTTTTCATGTTGCGTACGTTGCCAATATGCAGGCCCATGCATGGTTAAATAAAAGCAAATAACATTAATCTCACCAATCGGAATTCTGTAAGCTGAAAGACGCTCACTTGTGTTGTGGAAATCAGTTGCATCATCCGGGCACACCGCCGATGGCAAAGGTTAAGGCCAGAATTTGATATGACAACGGATCATGTCAAGATTTCTACCAACGCCAAGGGGCTTTCGATGATCATTTCAAGTAGCTATTATTTGTTTGACTGTATGCTTAACCCGTTTGTCGGAGATGTTTGGCAAGATTCGATGTAAGATGCTAGTGATACAAGAGTTGTGTAGTTTCGTAATTGGTCGCGTAACCTACTATTGCGCGATTCAAAATGTGATGCTAGCTGGGGTTGTCGTCAATCTCTTTAATAAGAGACTTTCGGGTACTTGCATATTACTTGATTCAAAATGTATACGTATGTCGCTTGAACCGAGTATACTGGATCTTGATACCTTGTACATTTTGTGAGATTTGAAGTACGGTATTATATTTACAATTCATTTTATAAATATGTACGGATTGTTTTGAACCACAATCGCTTATTTTAAGTTGCATATTTTCTATTATGTTTAGCATTAGTTTAAGTTTACCTATTTTGTATTCACCAATCATTGGGCAAACTAAACGCATGACTTTATAATGTGAAATAAAATAAGTTAAGGAGAAATCCGAATGACTTGTTGAACAAGATTTTTACAACGCTGACTTCTTCAACTATCAGAATCGGTCAGAGCGTTAATGTAGACAAACTTTTAAATACCACAAACATTTAAGACTTGATTGAATCATGTTGATACGTTGTATGAACATTGGTTCAAGTGAAAAAGTCACATGATATGTTTGAAGGATAATTAATTTTTTTACTCAATCAAAGTATGATTTGGTGTTAATTTCAATATGTCATATTGTTTCTTAGCCACCAAACAAGCCTTAAATAATAAATAGTTTAATCTCTTTTATAACTCAATTGAGAAAACTATTGAATGATCTTGAATGTTGTGTATCTACATCTCAAGACATGTGATTGGTATTTAGTTTCTTTTAACATTTATTTAAATACTGCTCACGAATCATGATTTAAACAAAAGTTTATGGTACGTATAACCAAATAAGCAGTTATCTATCTTGGGCTCTCACATCACTTGTACGCTTGAGTGGACATGAATTCCTAAGTTGAAGTTAATGATTCATTTCATTATTTCGAACTTCAAAACATGTAAAGAAGGTTTTAAGTAACATTTAGAATCGAAAAGAGAGATTTGACAATCTCATATCTCAAATAATTTTGTTGTCAAGTTGTAATGTTCAAGCAGTTACCAGCTGTTTGAGAATTAGTTTTGACTCACATGATTTAATCATGGATATGAGCCAAGGCAGGCAATAGTTAGAAGACAAGATACAAATAAAGTTATCGAGTTTCGTGTAACGACAGCTTACTACATTATAAGAGTGACACAATTTTAAATCCTTCACGGCGTGGTCAGATTCTAACTATTTTCTTTGCACTTGTAATGCAGTTAGTAAATGAATGTTATATTTGACATACAAGTTTCCATCGTGATTCTCGATTAAGGAAACATTACTCGCTCTTCTTAAAAGGACACCTTGAACAACAAACCATTGAATAATACTTATGGATTATGACTGAACAAGACTCAGTATACCTGAAAAGATGAACTAAGCTTCCACTCTACTAGACCCTTAGCGTGGAGGTTCACTAATCTAAATTAAGCTTGTATATTACATACAAGTTAATTAAAGATTGAAGTCATTTAATGATACATCGACAAGAGTATGGAAAGCGGACCATATGAATATTATCAAGTTCTCGAAGCCCGGTTATCATCGATATAAGTAATATATCATCCGAAGAACACATCATCTAATCTTAAACGTACTTGTTGGGATACGTACTGGGGCTTAATCAGCACGGCTTAAAACACAAACGATTTAGATTCTTCAATTTCATACTCAAGAGAATTTCTTTTGTTCTAACCTAGATGTGTCATTAGTCGAGCGATAATAAGTAAGGATCAAGGCGAACGTGGTCAAAACACAAAGAATGAAATACTTCACATATTAAAGTCAAGAAGGACCTACTTTTAAATAAATTTATTCATACTCAATTATAAGACAACTCAAGAGTTATGTATGGCAAACAAACTTTGAAACGTCTCGTATGGATAAGTTAGTATTATGTTAAGTAGACATAATTTAACTTAGATCCAAAGTTGATATTAAGTCATTTTGTACATAACCGTAAGGGGGAAGCCGGTATTTATTTCCATCTAGCGTTGCACTTATTGTACGTATAGAGTCTTCATTGTGAAGTACAAAATAGTGGAAATAATATGTGACTTGAACGCATTCAAGTTGCCTCAGTTATATCAAGGAGTGTTCACTGGATGCATTTAAAGCTAAGTGTTGATACAAATGACAACATGAATAACATTACCCAATAAATGACTTGAGGTCATTTAATGAAATAAGATGTGAATACATGGGTTGAGTATAAACTCTATTTATCTTCGATGGTGATTCATCGTGAGGCAGCTCACACATTACCTTCGGATGGTGAATCATCAAGTAATAAATATATTCTCATTAAATGTTAACATTTAATGAGCGCGAATCATACATTTGGTCGAGAAACCAAGATTAAACATATTCATTGGTTGATTGTGTCTTTTCATGTTTATTTCAAACTTTCTTATTGCTATTCCACAAGTTGTAGCATGTGGGTCTAAGCAAAGTTGATCCAAAGAATGTTCCTAAGTACCCATCGATGACGGATACTGAGATTGTTATTGAACTCCACATCAAAGCGAGAATATAAAAGAAAGTTTCTATACTACTAAAATCTAAAGTTGCAAACTTAAGATTGAGTATAATGGAGTTAAATTCCTCACTTTGATACTGATGAAAATCAATAAGAACTGCAGTGACGAAGAACCTGAGTTCTTAAAGGTCGTTGGGAGCCAGAATCGCATAAATAAAGTTTAATATACTAAATATTGAAGAATCTTCCTACAACCTTAAAGAGTATAGTAGCGATTAGATTTCTGTACATTTCATGAGCCCAGCTACATGTGACACATGCTATATGTATCACATTATATATATGTGAGCTTGCATGACATTTGCTTGTTAAGTTTAAGATGTCACGAAGCTGAGTACATTAAAATCTATAATGGGACACCCCATGTGATAGACAAATTCTCTTATCGGACAGCTTAACTCTTCATTGGGAGGTCTAACTCTACCTGCAGTGGCCTCACATTAATGAGAGAGTGGTCAAGTCTATTACAGTAATATGATTCATCAGAGTCGTGTCAAAGTCATGTGTTGTACCACGACTATGACGTAGCACCCATCTACGTGATAGGAATTGTGAAGTTTTACTAAAGGTATTCACGCTGATTCGTAATACACTGAGTAGTAACTTTTAAGGAATGTAGGTAACTATAGTTACATGGAACGGACCGGCTTGTTGTTCTTCACTTGTAACCTAATGCGATAGTAGCATTATGGACAAATAGTAATTAAGGCGAAAAGCTATTAGCCAAGAATTTGAATATCAGACCGAGTCTAGTATGCTCGATGAGTAAACTAAAAGGGAAACTTTAACTCAATATTACAACTTGACCACCGATCTATTTTGTTGGTAATGCTAAAAGAATATGAATTTAATAAGATAGGATGTGTTTTAACACACTTCACAAGTGCGAACCTACCCGATGTAACCCCGAGTAGCGGTTGAAACCCATTTTGATCATAGTCGGCATGACTATGTGAGGATAATCTTAGTCATCAATGATTCCTTTGGTCGGTAGACCCAAGCCGATTTAACGTAGCCATAGCGTTTCAATAAAGGATTGTATGATTATAATCACTATCCTTTTGCTTTACATGTCCTCGAAATGACCTAAGAATTCATGCAAGCTTAAAGGATTCATGTAAGGATTTAAGCATGCATCTCGGAGTTGAGATCCTTTCCCCGTGATTCAACCAAGTTTGGTTTTTATGAGCTTAACGAAGAACTAAACGTGGCAAAGTTCCGAAGGAGCTAGTTCATTCACTTTCTCGAAATAAGTTAAGTAATAAATTAAAAACAAAAGTTTTTTTGTGTTTTAATTGTTAACTAAACTACATGAATGCGATTCATTCATATAGCTAATTCATTATTTATTTCACATGCCGTTGAAATATATAATATACATGTATCAGATCTCGATGAAAGTGAAAAGTTAAATCCCTAGGTTGGGGTCTATGCTTTCTGCAGAGGAAACATGAATTGTCGATTACACCCTTGTGCCTCAAACATAGATAGCCAAAGGCCTCGTCGTGATGTCGATAGTTGTATTGCACAAGCATCATACGACTAACATGGTAGCTTGGACAATGATCAAGATTGATCACGTTAGTCACAGGATTAGATCAATACCGTGGGTCACGGTCATACGACTTGGAGCCGGTATGATGAAATAAATTCATAGAAGCATATGTATATCCGTGTCCTATGATATTTGTTTAGAATTTTAGGTTCGATTACCTCTAGACCTAATGATATATAACTATCTCAGGTTATATGAACCTGCATTTTCTTGATTATGACCAAACATCCGCCTTTAAGCGATTATGATGGCATATGTCAAGTCATTAATAAATGAAGATAACGATAGATGTCGATATATCGGGAGGGATTTATCCGCCCTGATATACAAGGAAGATCTCAGCCTCACACGCTTGGTACCGATTGGTTTAAGGGACGCCATAAATGCTTATTCGCCATACTGAAAGTAAAGAAAGTCATGCTGCTTCTACGACACACTTATTGCCAAATTTACCCACTGGGGAGATCGCTGCGATGTACCAATTATATGGTAATCCGCCCAAGCGACAAAGTTGGGAGTGTCGGGAAATCAATGAAAAATTGATTCCTTTACAGCCCGCTGGGGACAATTGTATCAATTCATTTACCGGTCAAGTTAAATGTGATTACCGAACTTAGTGTTCACCTTAGTAATTGTATATTACTAGTGTGGCTCTCATGATACTTGTTGCCATGAGCGACATAGATCTTTACTATTAATCGTTATAATAATAGTAATTGGTCAATTATTATTATTGTACAACTTACTATTATCTCGAGCTTCAAGCGTCACACACATATAGTGACGTTGAATTATATTTCATGTATGAAATTAAACTACATTTGCTAAATTGAGAGTTGATTGTAATCAATGAATATTCTCAATTGAGAATTTTACATTGATAATGTAAAATATAAATTGGATGAACCCGAATTAATTAATTAGTCAATTGAATTAATTGAGCAGTTAGTTGAGCTTCGTTAGTAACTCGTTAGTTATTATTAACAACTTGTTAGTGTTTGATTTACTTAACGATTTAATTAAATCAAACGAAGCCATTAACCGCTTGTTGGGCTTTTTGATTTTAAATGATGGACCACTATATAAGTGATCCTTATCATTTAGGTTTCATAAGATTTCAAAAAACTAGCCTCCTCCATTTCCTCTCTAGAATGGCCGAAAATATCAAGGAAGAATTGAAAATTCTTCTCTTGATTTTTCATCCAATTCAATCTACGTTTCTACAGACGCAAATGCAGGATTCTCCAACCTCTCCCTAAGGCGACCAACTGTGAGGCAATTACATTTGAAGCGCTTCAACGATGAAATTCAAAGGGAGGCTTATGAAAGATTTCGAGATGACTTCCGCCGACATTTCGTAGCATTTCCTCGTGATTCATAAGTCATTATATGATTTCTGGGACATTTATATCATTTTGCAATCCCGATGCATGACTGACATTTTATCACAAAACGAAATTCATACTGTATTCTAACGCATGAACCTATTAGTTCAATTATTTTTCTCTAATCCTGTTTTTAAACACCCTCACAGGATTATTAGCAATGTTGCATTTATACTGTGGTTTTGAGAATTTGCATGATTTGTTACATGAATAATATACTACGGTTTTTAGAATTTGCATGACTGAATGTCTGTTTCATTTTATTGTTTTTTTGTATTTTAACTTCACTTAACATATGTCGATCTGCGTACCTATCTTAACATTATTGGTTGCGTGGGCTTTTGGCCTCATTCCTCAATTTTATTTTCTTCTGCTATGTATGGTCGCCAAATTATTTTTGTGGGTTCCATATATATTTTCTTCTTTATTCGGCCTATTTATTTTCTGTTTATTATTTCATCATTTCAAGAAATTGCCGCTACGATTGATGTTTCAGGTCATGGCACCAAAGGAGCCTAATACTGGTATCCTTAGGGACTGAACAAGGGACATGTTACCACCAAGAAAGAGTTATACCCCTGCCCTTCGATACAAAAGGGGTAAGTTAATCTACGAAAACTGGTTGCGTAAGTTTGTATTATTGTTGTATGTAGTAGTTGGTCTTAACAAGATCTTCAAGACATCTTCGCCCATTCTTTATCATTTTATCAATTACTTAATTTTTTAATCTTTTTATTACTCCGTGATAATTTGAAAAAGTTAATATTTCTTTGTTTTGTTCATTTAGAAAACCAAAGAAAGTAGCTTCATTTTATGATAACCTCATCCGAAGCTGCCAGAGACCTTGGCGAGGCGCTGTAGACATCAACTCCTCAAAAGTCGGGTAAAGACAAGCTGCACATAAAGTTGCCAGTGAAGTTTGGGAACCCACAAGCAGGCAAAGAAGAAGAGAGGAGATGACGCCGCTGGAAATCGTAGTATTTTGGATTTCTATAATTGTCTGCCAATTGTCGTAACAATTCATTTACTACGGCTAAACGAGATTACCTTCAAACTAAGTGTTTCAATAAATAGTAATTGTAAATTACCAGTCGAAACTCACGATAATATCGAGGTTGCGTCGATTGCTAGATCCCATGCATAACCGATATAATAATCTAATGGTCAATTATATTATTATAATGACTAATATTATCTCGAGACCGTAAGGTCACACACATAATGATCGCTGAAGTTATATATTCCATGTATGGGGATTAAATCGAGATTAAAGAATTGGGAGTCGATTGAAATCAACGAGATACCCAATCGAGTTTTACATTGATAATGAAAATACAAATTGGACAGATCCCGAATCAATTAAATTGCTATTTCAATTGATGGTTTAACCAGGGAAGCTTATTAGTAACTTGTTAAGTTACTACTGCTTAGTAATAAGTTAGTTAACTTAACGAGTTAACTATTTATCAAACGAGTCAAGTTATTCTAATCGAAACCAAGATGGACTATATAGTGAAAGATGAAATGAAAAACTCCTAAAATTTTCATTTCATCCTCTCCTCACAAACATTTCTGCCGCCCTCCTTTTGTTTTTCGAGTCAAAGTTTGACTCAAATTCTTGTCCAATTGCTCGTGATTCTAGCAAGTCCAATCGTTGACCTCAACCGGCTTCGTGTGGACTAACTCGAGGCATTTCACTTGAGGATATACACAGCTTCATAACGCCAATCAACAAAATTCAAAACTAGGGCAATCTTTTTAAGACGGAGGGAGTAATACGCTTAATGATTAAAACCAGACTCCCTAACTTCTACTTTAATCACCTCTCCTAGTGATTGGATATATCAAGCCTCGATTGCGAGATCCCCTCACTATAATAATCAAATCATCTCTGCGGTGTTTGACAAAGGTTGTTAGCGTAATCTAACCGTCATGACGTGTCACTAATAGTCATAGACAACAACAGAAAAGTCAATAGTATTCTTAACATATACTACATGGAGTTTTATAACATAAACTCTATTAAAATTGACCTAGTTTTCAATTCTAGAGAAAATAAGTGTCTCGGCATGGTAGAGATTTTTTCTAATAAATCTTTGTTCCTTTTATAGAGAAAAGCTCCATATAAAAGTTTCCTATTCTCTTATGGTAAAGAAATCCTTCCATATTATATATCTGTGGTTGTCACTTTTCTAAACTTGATTAATGCAAATCCCTTTTAACCCTAGAGTACATTTAGAAGCCCATGGTCCAAAAATAAAGGCTTGGCACTTCGCCGATCTAAAGGTCTAATCGAAACAAAGTTAGCTTCATTAATGCGATCAAGTTGTTAATACATGTTAACAACAATTGATCGAAAATGCTTTCGTAGCCGATCGCTTCAAACTCACAAAGCCTTCCTTCTTCGAGATATTCAACAATACAATTTGAATCATGCCTTGCGGAAAATACATGGTGCTCAACGAAAATCTTAGCCAATCAATACGCACCACCACATCCTCTCCCCACAGCCTCGCCGCCCCTCCTCCCTTCTCCCTTGGATTTTTGAGTCGCTTGACTCAAATTCTGTCCAATTGCTCGTGAGATTCTTAGCAAGCCTATCGCGTGACTCAACCGCTCTCGTGTGTGGAATTAACCGAGGCATTTCACTCGAGACACGAGGATTTTCATAAATTTGTGTGAAGAAAGCCACCACGCACGATATCGTAGTACCTCGTATTCATACGTGTATGAATTATATTGTATATGTTTTTCCCTAATTGCTATTATACATTTATTCGATCTTGGTTGCATTTCTTTATTTTATTATGAAAGGCGCACTTTTCCAACAAGGGCATCACGAGCACGCGTAAGTTGTATAATTTCTCGACATGCTGTTGCTTGTGCACCGTTGTTGTTTCAGAAAGCATGACGGTTCGACGAGGTCAGACACTATAGGTAGTCAATAAGTGACCATTAAGAACCAAACCCATTTCCGCACCGACGATTTGCTTGATCACCGCGGTGCCATGTTCTCGAAGATTGATTTGCGATCTATCATTAGTCGAGGATCAAGGGGAGGATATCAAATCTACTTTCCGATCTCAAGCATGACATTATGAAGTTTATAAGGACGCCATTTGGATTGACAAATGCACCGCGGCCTTTATGGATTTGGTTTAACCGGATATTTCGAGAGTATTTGGACGTGAAGTTTGTGGGTGGTCTTCATTGATGATATTTTCGATATATATTCCGTAGGGGAGGAGAAATACGAGGCATTTGCGCATTGTGTTTGGGACCTTGACAAAGACCGCCAGCCAAGTTTTCCAAATGTGAGTTCCGTTGAAGGAAGTGCAATTCCCCGGGGCATGTTATTTCCGGCGAGGCATTTTGTGTCGATCCACATGCGTGGTGCCGTGAACAATTGGGAGTCGGCCCCACCGCCAAGGACGAGCGGTGAGTTTCAAGTTAGCTTGTTCTATAGGAGATCTATCAAGTTCTTTCCTTGATTGCGACGCCTATCGACTGTACACTGTAAAAGGGGTTCCGCGATTTGGGATGATACTTGTGAGGATCAAGCCTCAGATACTAAAGTGGGGAAGCTGACTTCGGCTCCGGGCCGTCATGATACCGCCTCGGTTCTCGGTGGCCACGTGATGATAAGTGATGCTCGCATCGTGATCGGGGTGTGTTCTTATGTAGAATGGGAAGGTGATTGCCTATGCTTCCTAATAGCTGGAGAAATCACTTAAGAACTATCCCGACACATGACTAGCCAATGGGCTATAGTATTTGGCGCGGAAATCAGGAGCATTATCCGTGTTAAATGCCGATTTTTGCTCATCATAAGAGTTTGAAATATCTTCCGATGCAGATTTGAATTTGGAGGCGTGAGAGGCGGATGGAGTTCAATGCTGATTATGACTTGACTATCGAGTACCACCCGCAGGCGCAAACGTAGTAGCCGACGCACCGAAAGTGTAGCGGGGAAATCAAAGGATCCGCAGAGAGAGATGAAATAGCCGGGAGTTGGTTTTGATGTCGGGTAGCGACGGGAGATTACCATATGAGAGTTCGACCAAGGTTGCGATCGAATCTAGAATTTCACAATGGTATTTAGACCCAGTCACGTTAGGACGCGGGTAAGCCGGGTCGACGATTACCTGCTGACGAGTGGAGTTAGTATTGCTTTTATTTTGTGTGATATTTGATTTTGTGTTATTATATCGTTTCCGCTGATTGCTTAGGTTGTTAAATTTCGAGGTCGAAATTTTATTAAAGGGTATTGTAATAACCTCGTTACAAAAAAAAAAAAAAATTAAAAAATTAAAATTAAATTTTTCGGTCGGCGGTGGGACCCGGGAATAGTATAATTTTTTTCGATGATATTATTTCGTAAAATTTTTGAGCCGAATTTCATTTATAATTTAGTATGCTCATGGAAGAATTTTATCTTTGAATCTAAGCTCATGGAGATTTAAGTACGATAAAATGAGAATTAACCCGAACCTAATCCAGACTGCATTTTTTTTATAAATATCTTGCAAGCTTATTTCTCCACATCATAAACCAAGTCATCATCTTCATATCTTGTTCCATTTTTTACGAAATATTCACCCCTCCCCTTAAAAAATTTCATTTTCCATTTCTCTTCGATTGCTCAAACTCAAGATCGGTTGTAGAATATTGTTCTCCCCTATCATTCTCTTTCTCGCTGAAGTTAAGGTAAGAAATTTCAAGTCTTTCGAGATATTTCTTGGGTTTGACATAGTTGACTTTAGTTGACTTTTTCATACTGAATTTATGATAAATCTTAGTTGGTTATGGGCCTCCGTGACGCATTTTGAGCATGAATTCTGATTTAGAGATCGCTGAGGACGTGGTTTTAAAGTTGACTTTTAGGTTTTTGCTGACTTTTTATAGGATATTTTTGTAAGACTTTAAATGTGCGAGGTTATATCGGGACCTTATTATAGTTAGCATGATGTTAAATTATGATTTAAAATTGATTAAAGCGGGCGCAGGTTTAAAAGTGTAAATTTCAAGTTGAGTTATAATTGATATTTCTCGAGTATGTATTGTTAATTACGGACTTGATGACATTAGAATAACTTATATGTCGATTTGTAATGAGAAAGTTGATAAGATGGAATTTAGCGGGAATCGACAAGTTGTGTCCGAATGGGATTATAATTCATAGTTTATCCGTCATGTTAGACTGCTTAGAGATAGTTCCCCTAAGAGTTGGTTATGCATTCTAGAACGCCGTATAAGAGGGGCAGTCTTGATTATACTTTTCGGGTGTTGCTTAGGCGCTGATCGTGAAAAGGGCGCTACCTTTGATTGTTTTTTTCGGCCTTTGGCGGTGAAGCAGCGTAGGCGGCACTTATCTCACGGTGTTACTTTAATACGTACTTACTTTAAATTGCGTGAACATGTTATTGCGGATATGATTATGCGAGAATGATATACATGTTAGTTATGATATGATTACGTGAGAACGACATACATAAATTATTATGATATGATTATGTGAGAATGATATACATGTCATTGCGTTATGATTACGCTGGTAATGATATACATGTAATTGTTATATGATTATGTGATTATACATGTGGCGCCAAGATCAAGCTGAGGTAGCAATAGTCAACTCCCCAACTTATATTTCGATTTATGTGGGCCTCATTTCAAGACTTACGATTTCGGTATCTTGCTGGCTTACTGTGCTCGACTTCACGACAAGTAGAGATGCTCTTACTGTGGTGCTTGGATATTGCTCGGGAGTGTAAGAGTCAAGTTATCGGTAGGTGATGGTTAGAGTATTCATGACTTCCAGGTGACTTCGAGTATCGGGGCGAATCTCTATAGTCGGGATTACTGTGATTAGGCGACTCTCCTTCCTGCGTGATACGTGATCGCTATTGGCCCTATACTACGGTGAGCACAAGGCGGTTTGGCCTTATACTCGGTAGTATAAGAAATGTACGGTTTCCTTTTGATCGCTTGTCGTGTGCATTGCCGGTGTGGCCCCTATACTACGGTATACAAGGCGGTTTGGCCTCCTATACTCGCATAAAGAGCGGTACGAGTCTTTTGATCACTTTGTCAGGTGCATTGTCGACAAGGCCCTATACTACGGTATAATACAGCGCGCGTTTTATACTTAGTGTATAAGTCAGCGGTGTGCCTTATACTTAGTATAAGAGCGGTGTGCTCAGATTTAGTGTATGAGCGATGGCCTTATACTTTGTGTATAAGCGCGCGCGCTTTATACTTTCAGGTATAAGTAGCGTTTCGTCTATACCGCGTATAAGCTGGGTGATTATTGATTAGTCCATTCCCCTGTGTAGACGGATTGAGTATATGCGCATTGGGAGGATGGTATACTGCGATATGAGAGATAGGAGGTTTGATGACTAGAGTTTTAGTCGTTGTTGAGTCTATTGATTTCTTTCAAATCATAAGGCCATTAACCTTCTATTATATCTTCATGTATTATGTCCAGATTTCTCGCACTATGTTTGCATTTAATCTTTTTGTGTATTCCCGATATAGCAATACGTAACTGAACGAAGTACAACAG
>JADFUC010000378.1:0-63249 GCA_019722365.1 Lithospermum erythrorhizon | reverse complement strand
ACAAGTTACGTATTGCTCATTTGCTAAATTGAGAGTTTATTTTAATCAACTATCATTTCACTGATTTTTACATTGATAATGTAAAATATAAATTGATGAACCCGACTAATTAATTAGTCAATTGAATTAATTTGATAGTTAGTTGAGTTAGTTACTATTAACAACTTCAAGTGTTTGGATTTTACTTTAACCATTTAATTAAACTTAACGGGTCGGCTCATTGCTATTCGGGTGGGCTTTAGGTTCGACCCATATAAGCAAACTTATTAGGTTTTTCATCATAAGTTTTCATGAAATGAAAAACAAAAACTAGCCTCCTCCATTTTCTCTCATGGCCGAAAATATCGAGGAAGAATTGAAAATTCTTCTCTTGATTTTTTCATCCAATCAATCCATGTTCTAGCAAACACAAGTGTAGGATTCAACCTCTCCTGGTGTGCAACCAACTGTAGGCAATTACATTTTAAGTGCTCAAATTTGGAATTCAAAAGGAGGCTTCTCAGAATGAATTTGTTGATAGACTTCGCCGCATCACCGTAGCGCCTCTGTTATTCATATAGTTAGTTATGTGGATTTAGATTAATTTATATCACTAGGATCCGATATATGAATTTGGTGTTTATCAAGAAATGAAATTCATATCAGATTTTAACATCACTATCCACCTGGCGGCTATACACCCAACACATCCACAAGTGAAGTCAATTCAAGTACGGGTCACATATCAATTTCTGCCGATCTTATATTCCAGCCACGATGACAGGTATTACAACCCTTTGAGGAGCAAGGAACTTCTAGTAAAGGTGATCGATGATATGGCCGCGTATATCGTTGAAATCAATAAAAAATTGATTCCTTTTTATTATGCCCGCTGGCGATAATTCGTATCAATTCGCTTACTGTGTTGGTTAAATGTGATTACTGAATTTCTAGTGTTCACCTTAGTAATTGTATACATTAAAGTGGCCTCATGATAATTTAAGGGGTTATGAGCAATCGCTAGATCTTACTATTAATCGCTATAATAATAGTAATCGGTCAATTATTATTATTATACAACTTACTATTATCCGAGCCTGTAAGGCCCATACATACAAGGATAGTTCGACATATATATATTTGTCAAATATATATATGATAGTAATTGGTCAATTATTATTATTAAACAAGACTTGTAAATCGGTAGATGTATCTTCAACATATATATATTTGTCAAATATATCGATTTAACATCAATTGGTTAAATTGCAAGTTTAATCAATTAAGCAATCAAATGGATGAATAACTTGATGTTATTTGATAGTGACTGCTAGTATTTTAATTGACTTGTTAAGTTAATTAAAATAGAACAACTCACTAGCGACTCATTTGATTAAGCACATAACGATCCGACATAATCTAGTTAAACTGATTTTTTAACGAGCCGCTTTTAACGGGTGAAAATTAGCAAATGATATTTAAAGAAAGAGACAAGGGTTTTTCATCGATGAAATCAAAACCCTTGCCTCTTTCTACCTAGAAACCTAAGCGCCTCTCCCCTTGGAAGAAGTTTTCTCTATTTTGTTCCTCAACAACTCTAAAGAAGCCTGCTTCCTCGAATCTCGATTCCCTCATGGTGTACTATCTAGAGTGACATCCTTTGGTGTTGACACCGATTGGAGATGATTTTTCAAGGGGATCCATGCGAGGCATCAAGCCAGGAGGTTGATTTCTATATTCGCCTTCCACAGAATGTGAAGAACTTCTTTTGTCTATACTGCATATTATGTGTTTTAGATTAATATATGTCATTTTGAGGATTCGGATGTATGAATTTGGTGTTTTATCACAATTAAAATTCATACTAGATTCTAACAAGCCTCGTAGCCACTAAAGTTGATGTATTTTATCTAATTCTATTTGTGTGTATTCGTAGTTGTTAATTAATTCGATTAATTCATGATTTGTATATTCAATTGATGAATATATAATATGAAAAAATCAACCCATTTTTATATATAGTTCACACGGCTGTATCATCAATTTATTGTATTGGTTTTGATGATTTGATATTTGTTTAATTGTTTCATGAAATGAAAGGGATTAAAACTTGATTAATTTGCGTTTTGATTTTAGATAGAATCATTTTCGATTTTGTAGAGGGGGTTAGAAATTTCAGAAAATTCTCGAAATTAAATCTGTATGTTCACGAACCTTTGAGATTCATCTTAGATTTTTTCCAGATTTTTTTGAAATTTTTAAGTACTCCGAAAAATTCATTGAATTTCTGGATTGTTTTGGATTTAATCAAAAACTAGAAGTGTTTTTGATGAAATTCCAATTGGACGTATTCAATAATGATACATAGTTGATGTTCAAGTCTAACTTTAATTTTTTGAATTTTTTGATGAAATTCCTATTGACGTGTCGGCCGGGCGGCCGGAGGCCGGTCGCTTGTCCCGCTTAAGTTCGCTATCCTGCTTAGAAAACCTTAAATGTATCTCTTCATCTTAAAGTCTCTTCCAAGCAAATTCTCTCGCTTGTCATGAGCTTCAATATGCACAAGTTTTATTTTATCTCTAAAGGAACCGCATAATATAATCACTTAATGCTTGGGATTTAACCTCGGTAAGACTAAGATTTCTATTTCTTCCTCGTTTTCATGCGGTCCAAACAAATAAGAAATTCAAGAAGAAGAAGTTTACCGGCAAGACCATGGTTCGAGTAATCCCAAAGTTTTATCGACGCGGAAGATTGCAAGGATGACAAATGTCATTATCAAGGGGAACCTAGGTCACCGGAAGCTCCACTGCCAGAAGTTCACATGATGATAGGAAGAATGGTCTCAATGCACCACTCAAATTTAAAGGTATTTATGTTATTGAAGTTTGTGGCCAACTTGATTCTACTGTATGCTAGACACCGATCATGTTCTCATATTTGTCATAATATTTGTGAACCCTGCTCATGAGGGAGATTCGAAAGAGGGAAATGGATCTACTGTGATGGGGAACCACTATGTCATGCACTCAGCAGAGATCCATCGGTTTAAAATTTGCCCACGGGCCTTGTTTTGAACTTATTTCCGTTCACTACGCACTGCTGCAAGAAGATGAATATTATTTCTATTTATGTTTCAACAACGATGGCTTTTCATTTTCAATGTATCCCAACGAATTTGTGATCACCGCGAACGGTCGATTTGCAATCATCTCTTCAAAATGGTCTACTTGAGTTTTAGACATGATTACCGAGTCAGATAACATAAACTTAAACGGAATAATCCTAACGACTTAAACCAAAATGTACCTATGATATCAAGTAGATTGGGTCATATTAACGAGAACCGAATCAAGAAACTCCAATTCCCGTGAATACTGTGTTAGAATCTAGTATGAATTTCATTTGTGATAAAACATCAAATTCATACATCCCGAATCCTCAAAATGATATAAATTAATCCGGTAGTACTTACAAAGATGCCAGCCAGAAGTCTATCTCCAAATCTTTCATGAAGCCTCCTTTGAATTCCATCGTTGAGCACTTCAAATATAGGGCGCTCTAGTTGGTCCACACCAGGAGAGGTTGAATCCTACATTTATACCGCTAGAACATGGATTTAATTGATGAAAAATCAGCAGGAAGAATTTTCACCTCTTCCCTTGAATATTTCAAACATTGCAGAGGAGCCTTAGGTTTTGTTTTTTCATTTCATGAAAAACTTATGATGAAAAAACCTAATAAGCTTAAATTTTATATAGTCAAACATAAAATCCAACCGAATAGCTTAATGAAATTGACTAAATTTAATTAAACCGTTAAGCAAAATCAAACACCAATTAGCTGTTAATAGTAACTAACAAGTTACTAACAAGCTCAACTAACTATCGAATTAATTCAATTGACTGACACTAATTCGAATTCATCCAATTTATATTTGACATTATCAATGTAAAAATCCCACTGAGAATATTCAAGTGATTACAATCAACTCTCAATTTACAATCAACCTAATCGGGTCCATCAATGCTAGGTACTACCACCAAGTTCGGTCACGAATTTCTTTTATCCAACATGCTTTACGCTTCGCATCACATGTACCAGATTTGTGGTAGAATCGGCAACAGACTGCTTGGAACTCCTCCAAGATACGGCTCCACCGGCCAGACAAAAAATACATACCCGCACTTGGAACGATAGTCGCTCTCGCCGCTTGAAATCGGCGCCGGTGCACCCTCGTCATCGCTTAACTCTTCATCTCCACCATATACCAAGAAAGCATCTTAGTTCTTCCTTTACTTCAAGATGCATTTCACCGCAATCCAAAGGGCTTTTCACCGATTAGCATGGTATTCATCGGGAAGTTACACTTAGTGCATAAGACACATCAGTCTTGTGCACAACATGGAATACATGATGGATCCTATAGCCGGCTGCAAGGTATGCCCTTCATTCTGCTCATCTCAAAGACTAAGAGTGGAACCGCTCGCCGAGTCAACTCCATGTCTCAAGGGGAGATTACCCTCTTCTTGAATTACCTGTTGAACCTTTGCGCATCTATTCACATAAGTATCTTGACAAAGTCCAATCGCCTCCCCGCTCGATCTCTGGATCTTTATTTCCAAGTATATATTGTCCTTCGCTTCAAAGTCCTTCATCGAGAAACACGGTACGTGCCCAATCCTTGACTGAGTTTAGTAACTCTACATTGTTTCCAATTATAAGTATGTCATCGACATACAGGACTATAAATGATATAACTCCCACTTACCTTCTTGTATACACAAGATTATTCTTCGTTTTTGATATGAAACCAAACTCTTTGATTGATTCATCAAAACGTAGATTCCAACTGGAGGCCCGCTTTAAGACCATAAATGGACTTTTGCAACTTGCATACCTTCTGTGCCCTTGCGTACGTGAAGCCCTCGGAGGTTGTATCAAGACACATCTTCCTCTAAATTTCCATTCAGAGCAGTTTACATCCATTTGCCATATTTCATAGTCATAAAATGCAAAGAATGGCTAAGATTATCCGGACGGATTTAAGCACAGCTATCGGGCGAGTAAGTTTCATAGTCCAATTGCGTGAACTTGTTTGAAACATTTCGCTACAAGTTCAGCTTTGAAAACATCAACGCTTTCGCCTTTATCATGTTTCTTCTTAAATACCCATTTACATTCAATGGCGATCCCCATTTGCAATCCAATGCGACTAAATCTCATATCAGCATGGGTATTCGCTTATTGTCGATCTCATTTATTCATTGCTTTGTAAGAAGTGGGCTCGTCACTTTCAATGATGAAAGCTTCACCATACCTCTCGGTTCGTGGCGATCCGCTGGATCTTCTAAGGCTGTTCTTCCACACAAGTGATCAAGAATCGGTCTTCTATGAAGGAAGTGTACCAATTCTAGTGGTGTGTCGATGCCTCTGCTAGATGCATCAACATTGACTTTGTTATCAAATTTTGAGCTTCATCAAGATGAACACCATTACTTCTAGTCCTTCTCGGACAAATATCTCAGCTTACTCCCTCGCTCTAGCAATGAAGATTTTATTCTCCCCGCTTCTTGTAGAAGTAGTAAATCCAACTATTTCCCTTGATATCCTAAGAATAGTATTTATCGATTTGGGCGCAAGTTTATCCTTCGTTAATCTCTTAACATAAGCTTCACAACCCCAAATCCTGAGAAAATCCAACTTGGGAATCTTCCCAAACCATAGTTCATGGGGAGTTTTCTCCTACGACTTCATGGACATCCGCTTAAGGTAAAGGCGCTGCTTAGAAGTGCATATCACCGTAAATTAACCGGGTAGATCGAGTAGGGCTCATCATAGATCGAACCATATCGTTATTAGAAGGGTTTTGATTTCTCCTTTCAGATACGCCATTATGTCAGGCGATCCTACTGGAGCGAAGTCAGGAAATAATACCAATGGCCCTAAGATGAAAGTATTGAACTCGTGACTCAAATATTCTCCACCCTATCGTAATCGCGAATCTTTATTGTCTTGTTCAATTGGTTTTGTACTTCATTTTGGAACTCCTTTGAATTTCTCAAAGGACTCGTGGTTTGTGTTCCATCAAATAGACAAAACCGCATCTATCAGAATTACCGCAAATGTAACGAAGAGTTATAACCTCCTCTCAGACGCTGCTCATCGTCCCACAGCATACACGTTGTGTATGATAACCTCTGCGTGATGTATTCATTGGCCCACATACACGTTGTGTATGATCCCCAAGAAAATCACTTGGCCTTCATTTAAGCTGCTGAGGCATTTTGGTCATTTTGTCTAAAAAGGCAAGACTACACTTATCGTATGATTCATAATTGAAACTCTTTCAAGTATTCCACCGAGGGAGTTTCTTGATTCGTTCTCGCACGTGACCCAGTCCAATGCCATGGGTATGTTTGGTTTAAGTCGTTAGGCTATTCCATTTTAAGTTTATGTTATATGACTCATTAATCATGTCTAAAACGTGTATTCATTTTGAAGCGGAGGCGGTACCAAACACTACCCCATTCCCGTGATCCTAAATTATCGATCTGGGCTGAAATGAAAACCATCATTATTCAAAAATGTAAATAGAATGAAATTCCTCGCAAATCGCAGGTACATAGTAAACCGGTGATAAGTTCAAAACAAGGCCCGTGGGCAAATTTAAACTAATGGATCCTACTGCAAGGGCTGCAACCTTCGCGCCATTTCCCACACGCAGATCCATTTCCCCTCTTTCGAGTCTTCTACTTGACTTGAGTTCCTACATATTACGACAAATATGAGAACCACAAACTGTCTAACACCCATGAAGTGAAATTACAGTCAGACAAACTTCAATAACATACATACCAGAGGGCCGAGCTGGCCGCGAGACCATTCTTCCTATCATCATCCGTGAACTTCCCGTTGGTGCCCACTAGCCGACTCAGTTTCCGTAATAATGACACTTGTCATCCTTCCTAGCTCCTCCTCCATTTCCAAAGAACCTTGGGATTACTAGAACCTCGGCCTTGCCGGTAAACTTTTCTTCTTCTTCTTAAATTTTTTGCTTGTTTTGGACCACCAAAACAAGGATTAGAAGTTTTAGTCTTACCTGTGATCGCCTCAAGATTCGTGATCATCTTATGCAGCTCGCTTGTAGAGCACCTCAAACTTGCATATTGAAGTTCATGACAACCGAGAGAATTTGTCCGGTAAGAGACTTCGTGATGAGATCCACAACCAGTTCTTTTGGACACCGTGCCCAGTGGCATTGAGTCGACGACCAAGCCAATCATTTTAATGACACGGTCATGGGCCCTGCCCTCTGCTCTACTGCTATCCACGGTAGCCGCCAGCTTAGTGTCATATCTCTCAAGCTTCTAGCTTCCTTTAGAATAATTCCTCAAGCCCGGTATATGTCATATGTCGCCACCTTTTCATATTGAACTTTGAACTTAAGGTTCCATATTGGCAAAGATGACATCGACATCCACAACATCGCATTCCAGGCTTTTGTGGGGATCCCTTTCCGGCCGGGAGGCACTATCATTAGGCTTCGCAGAACCTTATTGTTCAAAGACGTATTCGGGCCTCTCTCAAGCTTGAGAATGATTCTCAAGTTTCGGTGACCACTGCCAAAATTCGAAAGAGCTCCAAATTTTGCACTTTTCATGCCGAAATAAAGAAGTTCTTAGGAGGAAGAATAGTGGTAGCCATATTAATTCTACAAGAATAAGTAAATAAAATAACAGAATCAGTAAACTATCATGCTAAACACTTACAAATAAATTGTAAAGTAAATACTAATAATTCAAATCTCACGAAATATATTAGTATCAAGATCTATTATACTTAAATTCAAACGGCAACACTGCATACATTTTGAATCCAGTATAATAGTAGGTTAACAACCAATTATGTGTAACCACATAACTTCAGGTCATCAGTATCTCTTACAAGATGCTACCCAACATTTGTATTCTAAAAATCGGTTACATACCAATTAAAACAAAGTGTTACTTGGATTGATCAATTGAAAGCCCACAACGTTAAGGAAAATCACTTCAACATTTATCCATTTTCATCAAATGCAACATTGTAACACCCGCCATCACGGTGTGCCCAATTGATGCAATTGATTGCACAACTTTAAAATTGGCTTGATACTTTGCTTAAATTTTAATTGGTGAGATTATTATTACTTTGTTTTCATTTACTCATGCATACTAGCACATAATCAAGCAATACATGCAACATGAAAAATAAAACAAGTAATGCACATTCAAGAGATATACGATATGGCCCCTAGAACCTATTACAAGTATTTATCAAATACTAACATAAGTCATAATTTTGCATCTGTACTTCTCGATCCAACCGAGTCTACCAAGTACCAAAGACTCTGAAACGATCTTCAATATCTTCACTACAATATTTATATAGTAACTCCATCTTAGACAAATTGCAAGTTTGTGGGTAAACAATAAAATAAATAAATACAAGAAAATATGACTTAGAAGGTCATTTTGCTAACATTACGGTTCGCAGACCTAGAAAATAAATAAATGGGCCATATCTATATACTCTCCATTCCAATCAATTAATATGTAATATAGGCACTTTATTAAATCATATAAATGAACTTAATAAATATTTTTAAAATGGAATTGGAAATGAATGTTTGTAATTATCAAATTAATTAATCTATGTAATTACACATATTAAAATTAATTAATATAAAATTAATTATCATACATGTCAATTAATAATTATTACCACAATTATTAACCATATACATATTGTAGAAAAAAATATTTATCACAAATATATTCTAAAATATATTAAGTAGTGAAATTATCACATAATTGTTAGTCACTTTTTAAATTAATTTAAAAAAGATATAATATAAAGGAAATTAATTAATTGTCATCACATAATTAATTACAATCAATTAGGTGATTAAATGACAAATAATTAATAAAAACCTAAAATATAACTAGTCCCATAATTTTAGGAAACCGAAATAAGGAATAAATTTACCATGCTTTTTCAAAATTAGGGCAAACGCCACGATGGACTCGACGACGGACCTACGACGCCGATCACAACACGCGCCGTAGGTCCTCGTCCGTCATTATTTTGCGAAATTCAAAATCGCCGTATCCGACACCGACCGCGCCCGTAGTGTCGCCGGAAGTCGGTCGGCCGATTTATGGTAATAATCCCATATTTAACTCGATTTTCAGATTTAATTTAATTTGTTTGTAAAATCGTTTTGGAGGCTTTAAAATTTTTCAAAATTTATGAAATTCAACAAATTAAACGCTATAATTTTTCTTGAACAAATCCTAATCGGTCGCTCATTAAAACAAGTTTTCATATTTAATTATAAATTAAACAGCTCGTAAATATCAAAATTGTTTCGAGTCACTTAGAAAAATCCAAAAAATATGAAATTTAATGAAGATCTTGTACGCATTTCATTCTGGGTTCCAAAAAAATTGATTGTAATTTTAAATATTTTCTACACTTCCCAAATATATTTTACAAAACTGCTTTGAAACAACACCAATTAAATCATCCTTTAATTTATGAAACAAAATCCATGTTAACAAAATATGATAATACATCATCATAAAACTTGTAACACATGTGTAAATCAATAATCAAGAACATGGCATTTATTCTCATCATATTATCAATTAAATATATGAACAAGAATTAATCAAATAAAATTGATAAAATAAAACAAGCATAAAATAAACAATGTAAAGCAACTTAATTTGGCTCATGATGTTAATCGATGGAAAACTCATGGATATATGAGTATAAATATAACCATAGATCCATGGATCTTAAAGTGCTTACTACATTATTTAAAAATAAAAATACACATAATACAATATATAAATAAATGTAGCATTTCTACATAATCCAAATGGAGTAAATTCTTCCAATAAATTCACACGCTTCAAATTCACAATGTGAATTCTCACTTCCTTCATCTCCTCATAGTAATATCAATCGTATGATATCTCTAGTTGATCCAATACCAAGAGAGGTCAATCAAGAACGGATTTATCCTAGTAAACAAGTGCTGAACAAAACCAACCCCAAGAATTTTCTTTGGGAGAAATTGGCTAAAGTGGGGGGGGCGGCTTTAGGTTTTTCTTTGATGAAAAATGATTATTATGAAAACTCTAAAGCACTTTATATGTGGCCAGTTAAACAAACCCGATAAGCAACCCATATTAGCTTGACTAGTTAACTCTATTAGTTCGCTCGCATTAATTAACGAGTTGAACTACTTAATTACATAATTAAATAGTAATTTAGTCAATATCAATAATCTTTCAAGTTATTGATAAATACTTGGAATATTCGAACCAATTAAATAACTATTTAATTGATTCTATTTTGTTCAATCGATATTCTACATAAAATGTGAACCTCGACTGAGAAATACATTTCAATTACGCTTCTCTTTAATTTCATACATGAAATATAACTCAACGCCACTGCATGTGTGGTGACCTTCTAGGCTCGTGATAATAGTAGTTGTATAATAATAATAATTGAATTACTATTATTATAACGATTAATGAGTAAGATCTAAGAATCGCTCATGTACTTCCCTTAAATTATCATGAGAACCCACACTAGTAATATACAATTACTAAGTTGAACACTAAGTTTTGATAATCACATTTAACCCAACGTAAAATGAATTGATACACAATTGTCGCAACGGGCATAATAAATGGAATCAATTTTCATTGATTTCCAACAATATCATAAAGATTACGTATATACATATCTTCTATGAATTCGCTTCGGTCATACCAGCCTCCCCAATCATAGGACCGCAAACCTTACCAGACGATCTAGTCTTGTAGTTAACGTGACTTCAATCTTGATCACTAATCAAATACTATGTTAGTCATTTGATGCTTGTCGCCTAACTATCAGCATTCCGACCAAGGCCTTTGGCTATCCTATGTTTCTAGGCTCAAGAGCGCACCTAACACCATGTTGCCTCTCTTGTGAAAGCATCGACTAACCTAGTGATTTAACTTTTCACTCATCGAGATAATATATGTATATTATATATTTCCAACGCCTGTGAAATAAATAATGGGTAACTATATGAATGAATCACGCATTCATGGCATTCATGTAGTTTAGTTATCAATCGGGGATTAAAACACAAATGAACTTTGTTTTAACCAATGACTTAACTTGTCTCCGCAAAAGTGAACGAACTAGCTCCTATTGAACTTTGCCAATGCTCAGCTTTTTCATTAAGCTCGTGAAACCAAACTTGGTTGAATCATTGTGGAAGCGATCTCAACCCGAGATGCCGCTTAAATCCATACATGGATCCTTTAAGCTTGCATGAATTCTTAGGTCATTTCAAGACATGTAAAGAAAAAAGGATAGTGATTATAATCACATCCTTTATTGGAATACTACTTACAAGCAGCCTTTACATTCATCAACCCGGTCTCTCAACCAGGGAATCATTGATGACTAAGATTATCCTGACATAGTCATGCACGACCATGACAAAACGGGTTTCCAACCACTTCGGGTTCTACCCGGTAGGTTTACAACACAACTCAAAGTGTGTTAAAACACATCTGGCCTTATTGAATGCACATTCTTTTAACAACATTACCAACAAAACATTGACCGGTGAAGTTGTAATATCAGTTCAAGTCCCTAGTTTATCATCGAGCATGACTACCCTATTATTGGAAATTCTTGGCTAATAGCCTTCATACGGGTACACAAATGGCCCATAATGCTACTATCATATTCAAGCTACAAGTGAAGATCAACAACCGATCCATTCCATGTAACTATAGTTACTTCTATTCCCTTAAAGTTACTACGGCCGCATTCCAAATCCGCCAGAAATACCTTTAGTAAAACTTCACAATTCCAATCACTTTAAATCATGCTACGCCAGTCATGGACAACACATGACCTCGACGCGGCATTGCCGTGAATCATATTACTATGTAATAGACTTCAATCACTTTCATTAATGTGAGACCCTTACTAGCTGGGTCGAATTCTAAATTTAAGAGTCATTTCTTGTCAATAAGAGAATCCGTCTATTTATAGAATTTAATTTATTATGTATTTCAATCACCTCGAGCTTCATGACATCTTAAATTTAATAAGAAAATGTCAGCGTGGCTCACATATATATAACGTGGATCGATGATAGCATGTGTCATATATATGTAGTCAGTCTACAAATGTACAAGAACCTAATCACTACTATACCTTTTAAGGTTGTAGGAAGATTTCTTCAACATTTAGTGTATAAAACTTCATTTATGCAGTTACGCTCCCACTAACCTTTAAGGAACTCAAGGTTCTTCATCACTCTTGATTCTTATTGATTTTCATCAAGTATCAAAGTGAGGAATTTAACTCCATTATACTCAATCTTAAGTTTGCAACTTTAGATTCTAGTAGTATAGAAACTTTCTTTTATATTCTCGCTGAAAGGCAGCTCCAATAATAATGTCAAGTATCCATCATCGCTGATCATTACTTAGGAACATTCTTTGGATCACTTGCTTAGACCCACATGTTACAACTTGTGGAATAGCAATAAGAAAGTTTGAAATAAACATGAGCACAGTCAACCAATGAATATGTTTAATCTTGGTTTCTCAACCAAATGTATGATTAAACGCTCATTCATGACTAATTGCTCATTTAATGAGAATACATTTATTACTTCTGATGATTCACCATCCGTAGCAATATAGGCCTTACTCCCCCGGCTTAATCACCATCCGTAAGATAAAATAGAGCTTTATACTCAACCCATGTATTCACATCTTATTTCATTTAAATGACCTCAAGTCACTATTGGAGTATTATTTATTCACATGTTTTCATTTGTATCAATCGCATCTAGCTTTAAATGCATCAAGAGTGGATACTCCTGATATAAAACCTAAGGGTTCTAATAATGGATTGGTATTCTACAAAGTCACTTCAATTTATTCAAGTCACATATTTATTTCACTATTTGTACTTCATAATGAAGACTCTATACGTACAATCAATTGCAGCACCATAGTGGATGGAAATAAAAACCAGCCTTCCTTCCGGGTTATGTACAAAATGACTTAATATCAACTCGATTCGAGTTAAAATTATGTCTACTACAAAATGACATAATACTAACTTATCCTATACGAGACGCTTCAAAAGTTTGTTTATCAAACACAACCCATCGAAGTTGTCTCACGCTTGAATATGAATAAATTAATTTAAAGGTAGGTGTAGCAACTTTAATATGTGAAATTATTTCATTCTTTGTGTCTCAACCACGCAACACAGCCCTTACTTCAGACACCTAATCTAACGACACATCTAAGTGTTGTAATCAAATTCTCTGGTATATGAAATTGAAAGATCTCATCCATTTGTATTTTAACTTCATTAAACATACTCCTTAATTACGATCTTAACAAGTATCGCTTAAGATTGAATGATGTATCATTCTTCGGATGATATATTACTTATATCGATGATACTGACTCGTAACTCGATATAGTATCCATATTGTCCTTTCCATAATCTTATCAACTCGATGTATCATTCACGACTCAAATCTTTAATTAATTTATATGTAAACATACAAACTTAATTTAGACTAGTGAACCTCCTTAATTAAGTCTAGTAAGAGTTGACTTAGTCTATCTTTTTCTCAAGATTATACTCAAGTCTTGTTCGAGTCATTATCCATAAGTATTATTCAATCGTTTGTTGTTCAAGGTGTCCTTTTAAAGAAGAGTAGAGTAATGTTTCCTTAATCAGAATCACCTGATATGGAAACGTGTAAGTCAAACATGACATTCTTTTCTACTCTTACAAGTGCAAAGAAAATAGTTTAGAATCTCAACCACCTTCATGGAGGATTTAAACTGTGTGCTCTTATAATGTAGTCGCCTATCATTACACAAGAGCTCGATAACTTTCTTTGTATCCTGTCTTCTAGCTATTGCTATACTTGGCTCATATTCATGATTGAATCATGTGAGTCAAAACTAGTGTTCTCGACACTGGTAGCCTAGCCAAGACATTACGGCTTTGACAACAAAAATTATTTCGAGATGCAGGTTTAATCAAATCTCTTCAATTCCTAAATGTTACATAAACTCGTCTATGCTTGAAGTTCGAAATAACGGCGAATCATTAACTTCAACCCATAGTTTCATGTTCACTCATTTGTACAAGTACTTTGGTAACCTAATGTATAACTTTGCTATTCGTTACATACCATTAGCTTTGTTTCATCACAATTCATGAACCATGTTCATCATGTTAAAGAAACTAAATATCAATCACACGCCCCGAAATGTAGATACACAACATTCAAGATCATTCAATAGTTTTCTTTCAATCGAGTTATGTTAGATCAAACTATTTATTATTTAAGGCTCGCTTGGTTACGACATACCGGGGTCTTCATAGCATCATCACCTTTGATTGAATAAAAATTAATTATCCTTCAATCATATCATGTGACCTTGTTCACTGAACTAAAGTTCATACAACGTATCGGATGATCGTAATCAAGTCTTAAACGTTTGTGGTATTTAAAGTTTATCCTCTATTAGCATACAACCGATCAGAATGGTCAAGACGTGATTGTAGCACTTTGTTTCAACAAGTCATTTGATTTTTTCCCTTATCTTATTTTATTTCACATGATTACAAGTCACACATTTAGTTTGCCCAAGAATGGTAGAATAAAATAGGTGTTCTTAATAATACAAACATAATAGAAATATGCAACTTAAAATGAACAAATAGAGTTCAACAATCCATACATATTTACAAAGTGAATTGTAAATATCATACCCGCATTTCAAATCTCACAAAATGCAAGGCGTATCAAGAGCCTGATCAACTCGATTCAAACGGCAACACTCGTATACATTTTCAATCAAGTATAATAGTAGGTTATCAAAATTATGTAAAGTAATATGCAGTGTACCAAATTTATTATGTCCAGATTCAAACGGCAACATCGCATACATTTTGAATCCGCACAATAGTAGCTTACCAACCAATTACTTAAACTATATAACTCTCAGGCTTCAGCATACCATACGTGATGCTACCCGACTTTTGTATCTCCGACAAACCAGCTTACATACTCAATTAAACCAAATAGTTATTTGGAGCTGATCATCCGAAGCCCACAACGCATGAAACCACTTCAAATACGATCCATTGTCATATCAAAGTGCAAAACTATAACACCTCCCATCACAAAGGCCTGCATGATGCAACCGATTTCACAATTTTAAAATTGGCTGATACGTTGCTTAAATTTTAATTGGCGAGATTAATGTTATTTAACCATGCATGTATAGCACATATTCAAGCAAATATGCACAACATGAAAAATAAATAACTAACACGCATTTAGAGATAGATACGACTCCTAGGACTCATTACACTTAACAAGTGAAATGCTAACATAAGTCCTACACACTTTCTCAAGTGCAAGTCTTGTATTCTTCAAACCTTGAAACCTCTGCCTCCAAGTGCCGCCTTTGTGGAAATGCTATCTTCAATGCCACCACAAATAGCATATACTACTACTCTAACCTTAACTTAGACAAAGACACAAAGCCATGTGGGGTAAATGAATAAAAGAATGAAAGAAATACGACTCAACACGTCGCTTATTAACATTTCCCTAAGACGCTAATCAGAAATAAATCAACGAACTGGTCATATCTAAATACATCCTTTCCATTCCATAACAATATATATGGGCAAAATAAAACAAATAAAATGAACTTAATTTCATATATATTAAATGAAATGAGATTAAATGTGCTCATAATCAATTAATTAATTACCCATTATTTTACAATTACCATCACTAATGTAAATTTTAAATTTGAATATATTCACATGATTAATGACAATTATTATAATACCTATCAACCACTTAAATCATGGAATAATAACTACAAGTAATTAACTCAAAATTCAAAATTTAAAGTCATCATGAAAAATATTTTCAAAATTATCAATTAACGAAATAATTATTAAAGGAAATGTAAATCAAATTCTAATGTCATTCAAGATATATTCAATCATCTTAATGACAAAATTTATGATTTAACATTTAAAACCGAAATTAATAATTACGAATAATTTTAAAACCAAAAAATAATTACATAAATACATTTAGGTTTTCTAAAACGGATTTAATTTAACTTCAACGGCTAGAAACGATCGCCTCCGCCACCCATACGACACGCCGGCCAGAGTACGGCCGGTGAGCTACGCCGCCTGGCCGAACGCCTAAATACGGGCCCGACGTCTCTACACGGCCCCAGCTTGGCGACTCATTTTGGTAATTCATTTCGTTGTTTCCGGCTTTTTCCATTAATTACAACTCGTAAAACGATTTGGAGGCATTAAAAATTCAAAAAAATTCTGGGATTCGACTTGAACATCAACAATATCATTATTGAACATGTCTAATTGGAATTTCATCAAAACACTTCTAGTTTTCGATTAAACTCAAAACAATCTGTAAATACAATGAATTGTTTGAGTACTTAAAAAATTCAAAAATTCTGGAACAAATCTAAGATAAACCACAAAAGGGTCATGAACACACATATTTAATTTCGTAATTTTATGAAATTTTCAACCCTCTCTCGTAAAATCGAAAATGATTCTAATTTCAAATTAAAAAATGCAAATTAATCAATTTTAATCCCTTTCAATTCATGAAACGATGAAGCATCAAATCATCAAAATTAATACATTAAAAATGATGATTCCAGCCGTAGAAATATATAAATGGGTTGATTTTTTTTTCATATTATATATATTCATCAATCGAATATATAAATCAAGGAAATAATCAAATTAACTAAATAACTATGTCAACACACAATCAAATTAGATAAAATACATCAAACTTGGAATAGTCTCTCGAGGCCATCATAGAATCTAGTATGAATTTAATTTGTGATAAAACACCAAATTCATACATCCCTGATCCTCAAAACGATATAAATTAATCTAAAAATCATATAATGACTTTTATATCATTTAGAGTACTTTTACAGACGCAGCTGAAGTCTATCTCCAAATCGCACAAAGAAGCTATAAATAGCAAGTGATGCCGACAAATGGAAAATAGCCACTAATACGAGATGGATCTTCTATGTACTTAACAAGGCTCGTCCTCGCTGATTTACTAAAACGGAGTTCACCCTATTGAATGTACAATACGGGTATTTAAGAAGAACATGATAAAGACGAAACGCCGATGTTTTCAAAGCTAGACTTATAGTGAAAGGTTTCAAATTAAGTTCACGAGTGGACTATGACGAAACTTACTCTCCAAGGCATATGCTAAGTTCATCCCGATAATCTCAAATACTGGCCGCATTTCATGACAACGAATATGGCAAATGGATGTAAAGATCAGCTTTCCTAAATGAAAATTTAGAGGAGGATGTGTATATGGTACAACCTCCGTACTTTTTACATGTCCTAAAGGACCTAAGAATATGCAAGTTGCAAAGGTCCATTTATGGTCTTAAGCAGTATCCCGCATTGAATCTACGTTTTGTTGAATCAATCAAAGATTTTGGTTTCATCAAGAACTAAGAATCTTGTGTATACAAGAAGGTGTTGGTATCATTCATGAAGTCCTCAGACGCCGATGACATACTTAACATTGGAAATAATGTGTAGTTACTAAACTCTACTAAGATTACGCGAAATGTTTTCAACGAAGGACTTGTGGAAGCACAATATATACTGAATAAAGATCTCCCAAGATCGGGCCGTAAGGTCGATTGACTTTTGTCAGTTACCTATGTGAGGCGTACTCCAAAGGTTCAACATGAGTAATTCCAAGAAGAGTAATCTCCCATGAGATTGCGGAGTTCAACTCAAGAGAAGACGTTGTCTCAATTACTAGCGCTGAGATGAACAAACGGTGATTTAATTTTTACGCTTTCCGGTATAGGATCCATCATGATGCCATGTCAGCATAATTAGACCATGTGTCTTATGCACCGGTGTAACCAGTAGATACCAAGCTAATCCGTGTGATAGCCACCGGATTAAAATAAGTGCATCTTCAAGTATATGAAGAACTAAAGATGCTTTTTGGATATATGGCGAGATGATGAAGTTAGTAGTTACCGGGTACACCGATGCCGCCAAACTAATGTAGACGACTATCGCTCCTGGGCCTGGGTATGTATTTTGTCTCAACGGCAGAAAGCGTATCTTAGAGGTGAGTTCCAAAACAGAGTACTCAAGGCTTATCTTCTACCACATAATCTCGAGTACATCGCAGTTCAAGCCTCTGTAAAGGCTAATGCTGATTAATAAATTGCTTAATAAATTGCGACTCAAGCTAAGGAACCCCGAGCACATCACAACCAAACACGTACCTTAAAGTATCACCTAATAGAGATATCCTTAATAGGTGACAGAAAGTATGTAAAGTAGCAACAGATACATCCTGCCAACCCCTTTACCAAACCACTAAAATGCAAAGCACGACGAAAGTACGTTAAATGTAACATAGGTCTTAGACAAACGCTATAAGCGATGTTAGGCTATGGGAAGATGTATCTATTATATTATGTGAACAAACATTTGAATATTGTTGCTTCTTATATTCTAGTATACATGTTTGCTACGCCTATATGTTTTAAATTTACATATATACATGTATCAGATAATCGATGAAAGTGAAAAGTTAAATCCCTAAAGTTAGTCTATGTTTTTCTAGAGAGGCAACATGAATTGTTGATTACACCTCTTCAAGCTTCCAGAAACATATAGGATAGCGAAGGCCTTGGCCGATAAGCCGATAGCCAGTGGCGACAAGGAATCATATGACTAACTTGGTGATTACTAGTGATCAAGCCTGATCACGTTAGCCTACAAGACTGGGGATCACTACGGGCCGATCCTATGGATCGAGCCGGTAGACCGAAACGAATTCATAGAAGATATGTATATCCGTGTCCTATGATATTTATTTAGAAGTTTAGGTTCGATAATTTAGACTCGCGGTATATGGAATTATTCATGTTGTTATATAAGCTAAGGTGATTTTGGATTATGACCAAACATCTCTTGTCGGTGATTATAACGGCATATGTTGATTCACACAAAGGAGTATAACGACAGATGTCGATATAAAGGGAGGGATTTATCCGCTATTGATATACAAGAAAGATCTCAGCCTTCAATAGCTTGGTAACGATTGGTTTAAGGGATGCCATAAAAGCATATTCAGCCATACTGAGTAAAGATAGCTTTTGAGTGTTTCATGACACACTTCTTATGGTTAGCCTACGACTAGAGATCGTGTGTTAAAGGAATTGTAAGGTAATCGTCCAAGGGCAAGTGGGAGTGTTGGAAATCAATGAAAATTGATTCCCTTTATTATGCCCGCTATGCATAATCAGGTATCAATTCATTTACCAAAGTTGGTTAAATCTGACATCGAACTTAGTGTTCACCTTAGTAATTGTATATTACTAGTGTGGGTTCTCAAGGATAATTTAAGGGGTTATGAGCGATTGCTAGATCTTACTCATTAATCGTTATAATAATAGTAATTGGTCAATTATTATTATTATAGAACTTACTATTATCCGAGCCTGTATAGTCACACATACATCGATATTCGAATTATATTTCATGCATGAAATTAAACGACACTTGTAAATTGAGAGTATTCTCAACATATATATATTTGCTAAATATATATTGATGAGCATCAATTGTTAAACTTACAAGTTTAATCAATTAAGCAATTGAAATTGATGAATAGCTTGATAAGATTTGGATACGACTGCTGGGTATTTCAATCGACTTCCGATAAGTTAATTAAAATAAAACAACTCACTAGTGACTCATTATTTGATTATTAGAAACATAACGATCTGATTAAGTTGTAACGAAGTTAAACTGATTTTAACGAGTTGCTTAACGGGTAAAATTAGCAAATGTCATTTAAAGAAAGAGACAAGTGGTTTTTCTATTTGATGAAATCAAACCCTTGCCTCTCTAACTAGAACCAAGCAGCCCTCTCCCTCGGGAAGAGCTTCCATTTTGTTCCTCAACAACTCTAGCAAGTTCAAGCTCTCGACCATTCCCATTCTCGTGTACAATCTAGAGGACATCCTTTGGTGTTGGACAAGCGATTGGAGAGGCTTTTGCAAGGGGATTCACGCCGAGGCATCGATTGAGGAGGTCGATTATTCGCCTCCCGCCGCTACGTAAGAACTCTTTTATTCATATTGCATATTATGTGTTTTAGATTAATATGTCATTTTGAGGATCCGGACGGTGAATTTGGTATTTTATCACAATTAAAATTCATACTAGATTCTAATGCATATTAACACCAAAATGAGGCACTATCCAATACGGCTGGAAGATACAAGCCTTGAAAGTACAAGTAGTTGCAAGCCAACATGTGGGCCCTACCTCCTCAAGAGGCGCCAGAACCTTCCAAGTAGTTACATGGAATGCCTCAAACTCCTCCACAATAAGCCTCAAGAATGTCCAAAGAAATACCAGAAGGACGCTGAAGATTCCATATTGCCTCACCGACTCGTAGTATACTACCGTCAAGGAGTTCATATCAGCAATTAAAGACACTCAAGATGAGGCGCCTCCCTCAGACTCTTATGTCAAGCGCCACAACTCCTCACAGATAAGTTGATGATGCCCCAGCAGCTACTAACCACCAAAAGTTCCAAAGACTTTGATGGCCTCTGGAATCCTAAGCAACACATCGCCTAATTTTATAGAAACATGCAACAACGCTCGAATAAGCGTAAGCATCACATGGTCAAGAAGTTTGTACTATCGCTCAAAGGGAATGCATTCGAGTGGTACACCAAGATGGAACTGCACTCCATTGATAGTTGGGCATAGATCGAAGTGACTTCAACTGCCAAGACTGGGCGCAATATCATGATGTAGCCTAACTAATGGGCTTACAACGCCAGAAGAAATAAATACAAACTTCATCAACGGATGGAGGAGGCTGAGCCTCGATGTAAAGATAGTTTTTCCGAAATACTCCATCATTAGCATGTGTATAAAATATTAGAAAATTCACGTTAACTTGTTCATAATAATTATAAACAACGCAACCAAGATCGAATACATATATAATAACGTAATTATGAAAAATATATATACAATGTAATTCATACACGTATTTAATAGGAGAGTACTTACAATGTAGCTGGGAAATGATGAACTTTCAATCTCCCGAATCTTCCGTTAAATCCCGCAGCACCTCAAGTGAAATGCCTCCAGTTAGTCCATACCAAGAGCGGTTGAATCACGCGATTGAACTTGCTAGAATCTACGAGCAATTGGACAAGAATTTGAGTCAAAACTTTGACTCAAAAATCCAAAGGGAGAGAGAAGGCCGAATGTTAGACGATGAAATGAAATTCTCAGGTTTTCATTTCATCTTTTCCCATATAGTCCCCTCCTATTTTCGCCCGGATAGCTCGACTCGTTTGATAAATAAGCTAACTCGTTAGAACCGTTAACGAACTTATGAAACGTGTAAGTAACTTAACAAGTTACTCATGAGCTTCTCTCGTTTAAACCGTCAATTGAAATAGCAATTTAATTGATTCGGTTTTTTGTCCAAATTTGTATTTTACATTATCAATGTAAAATTCTCGATTGGTTATCTCTGCTGATTTCAACCAACTCCCCTAATTTACCCGATTTAATTCCATATATGGAATATAACTCAACGTCATTGTACGTGTGTGGACCTTCCGCTCGATAATATTAGTCGATACTAAAACTAGTAAATGAATTGTTACAACAATTGTCGCAGAAGAGGCATAATTATAAAAAACCAAAATACTCTGATTTCCAACATCCTAATTCTCAGCTTCGACGACATTACAATTCTTTATCACGCAATCTCTAGTCATAGGCTAATCATAAGAAGCGTTTCATGAAACACCCACGACTTTATTTACTGAAATGAATCAATCAAAATAAAGCTGCCCCATAAACCACCAGTCCCAATACTCAATGGTAGGCCTAAGATCTACCTTATATATGAAGCGCGGATGGATAAATCCCTTTATAATATATCAATACCTATCGCTATACTTATCAGGTCGTACCAATATATGCCGTTATAATCCCCGCTTAAGGCGACGCTTGATATAGTCAAAGCACACAACTCATAACATAAGTAGTTATATACGCAGTCTAAGAACCGCAACTAATGCTTCTAAGCAAAACATCATAGGACACGATATACATATCTTTTATGATTTGCAATGTCAATTCAAATTCTCGCCATGAACCTGATTGGCCATAAGATTTATCGCTTGCAAGCTCTACGGTCCAAGAGAATTCATCAATCACTATGTTGGTCATCAAATACTTGTCGCCTGCACTGCCAAGATTCCCACTGGCGTGAATGGCTACCTTATATTTCTAGACTCGAGAGGCTCTCTTGTCAACACTTCCAGGTTGTCCTCTAGAAATTGTATGGTAGCCCAGGGGACTTCATTTTCACTCGACGAGGAAACAATAGGTTATATGTAAATTAAGACATATAAACACATAGACATAGTGAACAAATAAATTGATATATAAGAAGTCATAATATTCAATTATTATTCACATAACAAGATAGATATACTAACTCCCACTGAACCTAACGCCACTACGACATTTGTCTAAGACCAATGTTCGCATGTTCATCATGCTTTGCCTGAGTTAGTGGTTTGGTAGCGGGTCAAGAACATTAGCCTATGTTTCTACTTTTACATACTTTCGATATCACCTCTATTAAATATGTCAATAATCGTGATTTCGGCACATGCTTGGATTTGTGATGTGCTCGGGTTCCTTGGCTCGAGCAATGGCATCAAGATGGTCACATAACAATTCCATCGGGTCCTTCAATGCTCGACACAACCCAAGCTCTCGCCTGGCCAAATTTTTAATCCAACAAGCTTCTTTGCGTCCGACGCAATGTACCAGACACGAGTGTAATCGGCTACGCATTTCTATTTGGAACTTCTCCAAGATATCGCTTCCATCATTGAGACAAAACACGCACCTAGACCGGGAACCGTAATCATCTCGTTAATTTAGAACCGCATCGTGTACCCTCCCTTTTGTTCATTAAATAAATTTTTTTATTGGTTTTGTTTGGACAAACCAACTCTTCATCTCCACCATATACCAAGAATACATCTTTAGTTCTTCTCGTGATACTTCAAGATGCCCTTCACTGCAATCTAGTGGCTCTCGCTTGAATTAGCTTGGTATCGCTGGTAGCACTTATGCATACGACAGATCGGGTCGTGTGCACAACATGGCATACATGATGGACCCTATACAAAAGCTGCAGTGTATGTCCTTCATCTTGTTCATCTCAGCACTAAATATGCACACCGCGACTACGAGTCAACACCATGTCTCATGGGGAGATGACCTTTCTTGGAATCATTCATATTGAACCTTTGCAACACCTTATTTATATAGGTGTCCTGGCAAAGTCCAATTAGCCGGTTGGCTCGATCTCGATGAATTTTGATTCCGAGAATGTACTGTGCTTCGCCCAAGTCCTTCATTGAGAAATATTTGCACAACCAATCCTTGACTGAGTTTAGTAACTCTACAAGACTATAAAGGCTATATAACTCCCACTCACCTTCTTGTATACACAAGATTCTTCTTCGTTTTTTATGAATCCAAAATCTTTGATCGCTTCATCAAAATGAAGATTCCAACTACGGGATGCTTGCTTGAGACCATAAATGGACCTCTGTAGCTTACAAACCTTCTTAGGTCCTTTGGGACATGTAAAGCCTGGAGGTTGTACCATGTACACATCTTCCTCAAGGTTTCCATTCAGGAAAGCAGTCTTTACATCCATTTGCCATATTTCATAGTCATAGAATGCAGCAATGGCTAAGATTATCCGACGAACCCATGACAGCCACCGGTGAATGTGTTTCATCATAGTCAATGCCATGAATTTGCTTGAAACCTTTCGCCACGAGCCTAGCTTTGAAAACATGGACGTTCCCGTCTTTGTCATGTTTCTTCTTAAATACCCATTTACACTCAATGGGGCGAACCTCATTGGGTAAATCTAACAAGGACCAAACCTTGTTTTGGTACATCGAATCCATCTCGGACTTCATGGCTATCAGCCATTTATCAGCATCTTTGCTACTCATTGCCTCCTCGTAAGAGGTAGGCTCGTCACTTTCAATCATCATAAAGCTTTACTATACCAACGGTTCCATTCCTGACGATCTCTATTGATCTCCTAAGGGTTGGCTCCTCCACAACTTCTTGTGGATCAAGAATTGGTTCTTCTATGTAAGGCACCACCTCAAGGCCAATCGGCCTCTACATCGCGATTGACAAATATTTCATCATCTTGAGTTTTCCTCGCTGCAAACACCATCACTCCTAGCCCTTCGACATATACTCCTTTTAAAGGAATATTTAGTAACGCCCGCCTGGGCCACCGGTCGGTATCGCTATTAGATTCGATGGATCGGCCTCACAAAACCACCACGAAGCCTAAAGACGCTATTCTCACTCACGTGCTCACCGAAACTTCCTTAAAGGGGTCACCCATCCTAAATTACCCAGTCAAGCACGCTTAACAATGGAGTTCTTATAGATGAGCTCCGAAAGAAGACGCATCTTGGTGATATGAGTAGTACCAATCAAATCATATCAAATATATCATACACATACATACACACACACACATTGGGTCGGCATAACCTCCCCCACTTAAATACTGACGCCCTCGCAGCCACAACACATTCGTGACCGTACCATCCGTGTGAGATTCTAGAGGTGGCCTCTGCGGGCCTCAAGAGGTGTCATCACGCCTGACTTTGCGCCTATAGCACTTGCATCCTGGCGCTACGGACGGCTTTGCTCGATACTGATTCAGACGCCCGCCCGGCTCACCGGTCGGTACGTTATTAGATTTGATGGACTAGCCTCACAAACCACCACACGGGTCTTTCCAAAGACGCTTTGTCCTCACTCACGTGCTCACCGAGAAACTTCCCCTGGGGCTGGGTCACCCATCCTAAAACTACCCCTGTGTCAAACACGCTAACAATGGAGTTCTTATAGGATGAGCTCCGAAAAAAGAAGATGTATCTTGGTGATATGAGTAGTACCAATCAAATCATATTAAATATATCACACACATAATAATAATAATATTTTGGGGTCGGGTATTACAACGCTATATCAGAATAACCCGCTATTAAAAAAAAAAATTAAATTTTTCGGTTGGCGCGGACTCGTGATCGTATAAATACTTTTGATAATATTATTTTGGGGATTATTTGAGCCGAATTACATTTATAATTTAGTAGTAGTAACCGGGGATAATTTGTTGACGTTAAGTCGCTCGGGATAACTCGACTACAGGATTTTGTTACCCACCTCAAATTTCCAAGACTTAAGTGTTAAGTCATCCATCTTCATTCTTATCAAACCAAAAACAAAAATATCTTCTTTCTTTCTTCTTCATAATGGTGACCCCCTCATGAAGCACAAACAAGAAATTTTTCTTCCATTTCATCACTTTATCAGATATAAAGATCCTCTAGTCGATTATTATTAAGGATTCCCAACGCTCTTTTCCCTTAATGATTTGAGGCCTTGACCGTGGAAGGGGCACGCCTGCTATCGCATTCTTCCCAGGACTTTTGTGATAGTAGTGTAGAAAGTGAAGAGTTATCTCTACTTGATGTTACTCATTTACTTACTTTAAATTGCGTGAATACGTTATCGTGGTATGATTACGTGAGAATGATATACATGTAATTGTTGCGCGATTATGTGTGATTCATTTATGTGAGCCATGATATCATTATGTGATTATATTCTCACAAGGCCAAGACGGCTGAGTAGTGAATACTGAACTCCCAACTTGTATTTCGATTCTCGTGGCCTCATTTCAAGACTGCCAGATTCCCCGTGGCCTTGCTCAAGATCAAGATGTTCCTCGTGGCCTTGTCGGCATTTATGTATTTCTATGGCCTTGTCGGCGATTGGGTGCTTCGACTTATGATCGCGAGATGTTTTAGCCGCGCTGGCTTGGATACGGCCGAAAGTAGAAGATGGTTATCGGTATTGACGTGTTGGGAGTTACGATGTCTGAGGTGACTTATAATAGGATATGACACTAGAATTGGGATGGTTACAGGTTAGGTGGCTCTTTAAGCTGCTAGTATCGCCTTATACGCCGGTATAAGAAGGCCAGACGCCTATACGCCGGTATAAGAGCTGTTGGTTTATCGCCTTTATACGCCGGCATAAGAAGCGCGGTGACGCCTTATAAGTCGGGTATATAGCGTTGGTATCGCCTTTATACTGCATAAGCAGCTGCTGTTATCGCCTTTATACTGCATAAGAGCGTTGCCACGCCTTTATACTGCATAAGAGCGCCAGATTGGCGGGTCGAGCTTTGCGCGCATCGTGGATCGGAACTGCATTGTATCTAGTTGGATGAAATGGGACATGACTGTAGTATAGTTTTGTTGGGTCTCGTGATCAGAATTTCACGTGGTTCGTGTGATTTTTATTCGTTGAGTTGTATTCATTATCGAATTCTATATTCTATGTTGCTTATTACGTGACGATGAATTTCTTTTGTAAGTATAAATATGGTACGGCTAGTAGTCCCTTGCTATATATCTATATATGTACGCCGTATTTGATTCCTATGTTAATTTGCTTGTCGTATGCGCATGGTTTAAGTTTCTCCCCGGTGTTAAGTTTCACTAAGCTTCTCGCGGCTTACACCCCTTCGCTTTGGGCGGCATTTCATTTGTGCCAGTCGACAGACAAATTGCTGAGCCGCAGTGAGGTCAGTTTGGAGAGTTGTTCGAAAATAGGTGAGTATCGGATGGGAGAGGATCCTCACACCGATTTGATGTGTTGTCAAATGTTTTGATTGTTGTACTTTATTTTGAAACTTTAGCCTTGGCCGCGCTTGTCACGTTGTATTCTCGAAAGACGCATTTACTCTCTTTTGTAGCCTCACGGCATTACCGCTTATTTGGGATATGTTGTATATGGTGTTAGTTGTTAGATATCACTTGGATGGATTTGTAAATGTTAAAACGGTTATTGTTTTGAGAATATTAATGGAAATAAATTCTTTGGTTGAAATGAGTAGTTTTTAAACCGAGTCGCCCATCGGCTCGTGACTCGTGTTCCGGATTATAATGACTTTCACCTCGTGGCACCGACCCGAGGCGGTCATAATTTCTCGATCTAGCAACTTAAAATCTTATTTTCGTGCTTCAGGTAGAAGTAGTAACCAACGGTATCCTTCGGATATCCAATAAAGTAGCATTTATCAGATTTGGGCACCAGTTTGTCTTTTGTCAATCTCTTGACATAAGCTTCACAGCCCCAAATCCTAAGAAAACCCAACTTGGGAGCCTTCCCAAACCACAATTCATGGGGAGTTTTCTCTGCTGATTTAGTTGGACATTTATTTAATGTGAGTGCTGCACTTTGTAGTGCATATCCCCAGAAACTAACTGGCAGATCAGATAGACTCATCATAGATCGAACCATGTCGAGCAAGGTTCGATTCCTCCTTCTCGCACACGCCACAGACTGCGGGCTGCTTCCCGCCGCAGTTGAGTTGTGAAACAATACCACACTTCTCTAAGATGATCATTGAACTATGACTCAATTATTCTCCTCCTCTATCGCATCAAGAATCTTTTATAGTCTTGTTCAATTGTTTTGTACTTGATTTTGAAATTCTGAATTTTTAAAGATTCATGTTTATGTTTCATCGATACACATACCCATATTCATCGTAATCATCAAGAACGTAATGAAGTAATCAGAATCACTCAATGTGTTCATTGGTCCACATACACTTAAAAAGCGTATGATCCCCACAAATCACTTGCTCTTTCATTGTATCTAAGTGAACGGCACTGGTCATTTTGCCTGCAAGAGGTACGATTCACACTTATCGTATGATTCATAATCGAACCTTCAAGTATCTCCACCGGGAGTGAAGTTTTTATACGGTTCTTCGCTATATGACCTAATCCGCAATGCCAGGTACGTAGGATTTAAGTCGTTAGGCTTATTCCTTTAAGACACGTTACATCAAGCCGCAAACGTGTCTAAAACATATAGACCATTTTGGAGATGCATACTATATATTATACCATTCTTGGATTTCCTAAATGCATTTGGGATCAATTGAAAATGAAAACCTTCATTGTTCAAAGTCGAAATGAAATAATATTCCTCGGTAATAGTGTGTACATAGTAAACATTGTTCAAATTCTAAAACTAGGCCGATAGGAAAATTCAAACTAATTTAATCCTAATGCTAGGGCAAAGAACTCAAGGCTATTCCCTACACGATCCATTTCTCCTCTTCGAAGTCTTTCATTTGCCCGCTAGCTCCGCAGACATTGCGACAAATCGAGAACCACAAACGCTGTCAAGCACCCACTTATAATTGGTTGTATAAACTTCAATAAAATAAATACCTTTAGGTTCGTGATTATTAAACCCTTTTTTCTATCTTCATTAATTTCCTCATGTGCCTTTCCAAAGGACCTCGAGTTTGCAATAGTGACATATATCATCTCAGAGATACTCTTTGCCTTTCTTTATCTTTATGATGCTTTCATCGCTAGAAATAACGCCGTTAAGTAAAAAGCCTTTGCTCATACCCAAAAATTCATTAGTTTCAACAATGGTAATTTGTTTATGTATATCGCCAAGGGTCATCAACCTTGTATCTACTATAACCTTGATGCACTTAGACATCTTGGTTGGTTTATCTCATGGGGCGACAAAAATCTAATTCGTGACTTATCGGTATCCCGAAAGATCTGCACCGTTTGGCCAGATACATCACTTCAATTGCACAATCGTATTCACTGCAGCCGGGTTTGCAAATAACGAGAGCACGAAAAGGTTTCGTATTTCTCATGTTCTGCATGCTCCTTCGATTCACCCGTATTTCCTCGATAAATTCTATGCGCATGATACTATCATATAGACCTCGAAACTTCGGGTTCCATCCGGTAAGCATAAGACATTTTCTTTTTAGAGCATCCTTCTTTATGCAACTTGAAATAACCCGTTCCGTACCAATATTATGTTAATAGTATACCAGTTGCTCGGTGGAGTATTTCGAGGTAAAATTAAAAAGTTCGAAGTTGAGTAGTTGAAATACAACCAATCGGTCGGTCGGTAGTACATTTCGGTGGTAAGAATTTAAGATTTTGTAGTCGAATAGTACAATATCGGGTTGATGATAATATTATTCGAAAGTGTAGAAATAAAATAGAGTTGGGTGTCATAAACTCGGCATTTGAAGTTTTTAAACCGCAACCGTTAACTAAACGGGGACTTAACGCCATTTCCATAAATATCTTCCACCAACCTCAACTAATTATTCATCATCATCAAATAAATCTCACCAACCCCTCTTCCCCTCTCTATGACGGCCGAACCTATCCCCTTCCCCTTTCCTGATTTTTGATTTTTCTTGGTGAAATTCGCGAATCTAACTCCAAAATCTCGTTCCTCATCTTCCGATTAGCAAAGGTATGGTTTTTAATCTTCAAATCTAGTTATTTTGAGCTATAGTTGACTATTTTGAGGTTTGACTTTTAAGTTGACTTTGAGGTTTGAGATTTTTAATGACTAATAAGTATCATCTAAGCTTGGATTATGTGGTCGAGAAGTAATAATCGATTCGGGTTGAAACAAGTAACGCTGACATATTGACTTTTGTTGGAGATAGTTGACTTTTTGAGGAAGATTATGAATCGGGTAAAGCCGGTTGTTGACTTTTAATATAGTTTGTTTCGAATATGTTTTGACTTTTAAGTTGTCAGAAGAGATTACGCTGATGTATGGCTTCGCGAAGTCAGTAGTATTTCTGGGTTTTTGATTAAAGGTCGTTAATAACGGGTATATTAGCTGGAAATTGATTACGGGTTGATTAGAATTTTGTCTGGGCATACAGGTTGGGTACGTTGGTGGCCGATTATATTAGCGAGCGCTGATGAAATTTTCATTTTATTAGTTGTTTATGCCGCTGTAGTAATCTTTCCACCTAAGTTAATAATTGGTAACTAAATTCGTAAGGTCGGGAATTAAGCTAAAAGGTGTTAAGTGCTGAATTAGAACTTCAAGTTGAGTAGTTGATGATGTAAACTCTAAAATGGAATTGTTGTTGAAACTAAAACGGGATTAAGATCAGAAAAGAGTAATTGTATTTTTAATGATGTCGTGATTATAGCGTGGAGCTGGAAGACGGGACCTCGATCATTAGGCGAGACGCTTCATATTGTTAGCCGAGGTAAGTATTTAACCTACGGGTGTAGATTAATTTACTTTCTCATGAATGTATTGAATTTAATGATGATTATGAGCACGCGACACATATTTTTACGTTGATTGTCAGGTATGATTAGCTGCGCTGGAGCGTGGTGTTTTGTGGGACTTATAGGCATTTTGAGGTTGGGGATTGAAATGAAGTTGCATGAGCCGATTTTCGAGCCTCGTTGATCATTTTGGGGTTTAGGATATTTGTGGGTTGGATTGTCAACAATGAATTATTTAGTGGTCACAGCCTACCGAATTGTACTATCCGGTATCGCTTTGTACTGCATGAAAGCGCGATGTATTTGTCTCACTTCGCTACGAGTGTGTTGTTTATGAGTTGTTTAGTGTTGCGAGGTATGTCGAGTTGTATTATCCTAAGATTCGCTTTGTACTTCCTGCATTTAGTGATGAATTTTGCCTCGCACTGATAATGAAAGGATGCTTAGCTTACGCCGACGGACATGCTTTCTTCCTAGGTCGAGGTTGATTACAGCGCCTTAGTCAGAGAACCGGGGATCACGTTGAGTTGGTTGGTCGTATATCGCGTGGGCGGACCCGGAGATGATATCAATAATTTTCGGAATAGTATCAATATACCGAGACTAAAAGATATATGAGTAGTAGCTCAGGTCAAGAGAAATTTTACATTTGGACCCAGTTTAACAGATGCAAGACGAAGTAGAGAAATTAACCAAACCAAACGGGACTTAAGACATCCCCTAAATATCTTATCATCCTTATCATCTACATCATTATCCAAAAACCCAAGGCCCATCTCCTTCCCCCCATGGCCGACGTACGTCTCTTCTCCCCCCTCCCCTTTTCATTTTTTCACTTTTCTCCCTCAATCTTGCACGGTTTTTGGAGATTTTTAGCATTTTGGATTCTCCTCAACATTCCGCCGCTTCCGAGGTAAGAAAGGTCGCACCTTTTTGAGGTTTTACTAATGCTTTGAACTCGTTGAATTTAGTTGACTTTTTTCTTATTTTGGTCTAAATTGCAATAATAAGTTCTTAGATTCTTAAATTAGTTGTTTTAGAGTTAAATTGAAGATTGTTGAGTATTTCTATGGATTATGGAACATTTGACTTTTTGTTGACTTCGTTGACTTTCGGTGATTTAGCTTCACATGGTAGAGAATTATCATCTAAGCAGGAATTATGTGGTTAGAAGTTATAATAATCGATTTTTGGGTTGAAATATGTTGATGTAGTTGAGTTGACTTTTGTTGACTTTTTGAGGAAAAATGTGAAATTGTAAAGTGTGTGTTGTCAGTGTTTAATATAGCGTTTTGGAGTATAGTTGTAATTTTAAAAGTTGGTTATAATAAATTATGTTGATTTTATTTGGGATAATAAAGTGACGACCAAATATCGGGAGTTATGAAGCCGGGTAAATTGAATGCTTAAGTTGAAATTTTAGAAGTGTATACTAATTTCGTGGATAAGGGATACCATTAAAAAGGTTAATTTGAATTTTGGAGACGCTGCATAATACTCGGGTTTATATAGATGTTAAGAGAGGCTATTCTAATGGAATGTGCTATAATGTATAATTCTCCGAATAGGAGTTGAGCTTCGACCTAGCACGAGGACCGCTTGTTAGCATTACCGCTTTTGGGCTCGAGGTGAGTACAAATCTCACGATTGAACCCTTCATATATGTAGATGTTGTATATTTTACATGCTTTTGTCACGGAACTATGTCGACATGTTCAATGAGATTATGATTGATATTACGTGAAAATTATGATTTATGATTCATATGATGAAATAAATTGAGATTTTGATTGATATTATGAGATAATTATGATTATGAGTTATATTATGAGATAATTGAGATTATGATTCATATTATGAGATATTAGTGATTATGATTTATATTAAGGGATACCGTGAATATGATTCATGTTAAGCGAGATCGCTGGTACGCCACGTGTCCCGTGTGTACTTGTGTTGTATGTGGTCAGGCGCTGTGTGTGGTCGTGGTGCGTATGTGTTTTGATTACTTTGTGTGTTATTTATGAGCGCGCGACTCGAATCGAGGCTCAAGCAGGCGATATCATACAGTACCATGATTCGAGGCCTGCGATATGCATTACTGAGGGGTGTAGCTTCGTCGGGAGGATGGAGGTGGAGGCCTCATCTGATTATTTGGAGGTGGATTCCTCATATGTGTATTATTTGGAGGTGGATTCCTCATATGTGTATTATTTGGAGGTGGATTCCTCATATGTGTACTATTTTTGGAGGTGGATTCCTCATTTGTTTACTATTTGTGGAGGTGGATTCCTCATTTGATGACTTTGTGTGTTGAGACTGTTTCCCTTAAATGAATATGCGTTATTTATGGTTGTAGGCTCATGTGCATTGTATTATGTAACATCATGGCAAGAGGATTTTATGTGATACAGGGACAATTATTCATCAGGTACCGGTTAATGTAATGTGCATATTTATATATATATAAGTATGAATATACGTGATGGGATCAAATCAGGGTAGTTGTATTCACTCGCCTTATAGCCGACTCCCCTATTCTCTATGGGCGATGCTTATGCCTAGGTTTCTAAGGGGTCGATTGTCGAGGTTGTCGAGAACGATTGATAAAGTCATGGATTAAAGATCAGAAAGGAAAGCATTTAAAGAGTTAATGTACATCCTCACGCCTCCTTTTCCTCTTGTTATGTTTTCCAAAGATTCAAACTTGTATATCGAAAAGGTCGTGGTAATATGTATTGTGGAGATTATGTGTGTATTGTGTTGGTTGTATTATTCGTGTCGATGTAAGTTTCTGGTGATACGTTTCTGCGTGATGTATTGTTAGTTCACCACGACGGACAAAGTGTATTATTATTATTAATGTCAAATGAAGTTTCTTTACGCCATATCCATCGACGCGACTCAAAATGTGTTGTTGATGACCTTAATCTCGTGGCGGCCGAATTGGGCGGGTCGTTACATACGGACTATGGTGGTTCGCCATAGCATGGTGGCTCCAAGTCAAGATGCACCTGATGATCGCCAGATGCAATTAAGTGCTCAGGAAATATGGGACAGACCTCCAGCTTATGGATTAATTTTTACACTACCCTAGTGTAAAATTAAATATTAAATATTCCATATATTTATAATGAAATAAATTCATAATAAAATTCTATCCATGAAAATATTTTCTACACATCCGCGACGGATCGTAAATTAATGAAGCCCGGATGATATTCAATCGCTGACGTAGTCACTGCATCTTCCGTCCATCTGGCTGCCTCAAATTCAACTCTCTCTGGCAAGGATATACTCAAACTCTTGTGGTCTGTAAATATCTGGCATTTGACCCCATACAAGTAGTGTCTCCAAATTTTCAAAGCGAAAACAATCGCGGCCAACTCCAAGTCATGGGTAGGATAATTCTTCTCATGGTTCTTCAATTGTCGAGATGCATATGCGATCACCTTCCCATTCTGCATCAATACGCAACCTAACCCCTGATGTGAAGCATCGCTGTACACCACATACTCTCTATTCCCCGACGGTAGTGTCAACATTGGCGCCAGAGTCAATCTCCCTCTTCAACTCATTGAAACATGCATCACACTCGCCCAAACAAACGGTACCCCTTTCCTTGTCAACTTAGTCATCGGAGCAAATGACAACTTAAAAGTCTCAGATGAATCTTCTGTAATACCCACTAAACCCAAGAAACTTCTCACTCACAAGGCCAAGGCCTCCCAATTCATCACCGCTTCCACCTTTGTGTTTCCATACTAACACCTGCCCGAAATAACATGACCCAAGAATCGCACTTTCCCCAACCAAAATTCACACTTTGAAAACTTTATGCATAACCGATTTAATTCGTAAGATTTCCATTACTTTTCCTCAAATGCTCTTCATGTTCCAGCTCAATTTTAGATTAGATTAGGATATCAATAATAAATAATACCACTTAACTTATCCAAGAACTCTCGAAAAACACGATTCATCAGGTCCATGAAAGCTGCAGGTGCATTTGTCAACCCAAACGGCATCACCAAGAACTCATAGTGCCCATCTTGTACGAAACGCTGATTTTGATATATCATCCTCCTTAATTCTCAACTGGTGATATCCAGACCTCAAATCAATTTTTCTTGAAAAAACCTCGTGATCCCTTAATTGGTCAAAAAGATCATCGATCCTTGGCAACGGGTACCGGTTCTTGATAGTCACTTTGTTCAACTGCCGGTAATCAATACAAAGTCTCATCGTTCCATCCTTCTTCGACGAATACCACTGGAGAACCCCAAGGAGAATAACTCGGCCTGATAAACCCCTTCTCTAACAACTCCTGCAACTGCGTGTTCAACTCCTTCAACTCTCGCTGGAGCTATTCTCATACGGTGCCATAGATATCGGAGCCGTTCCTGGTACCACTTCGATCGAAAATTCAATCTCTCTCTGCTCGGGAGGTAGTCCTGCAACTGGGAAACACATCTCAAATTCCTCTCAACTGATATTCTCAAGCTTAGGCTCATCTTTCTTCAAGTCCGTTACGTAACCCAAATACCCGATACATCCCTTGTTCAGTAACTTCCGAGCTTCTAACACCGAGATCACACAAGACGATAAAACTCTCCTATCCCCAACAACTCGTAACTCAGGCCTACCCGGGCTAGTAAACACAATCTCCTTACGATGACAATTTATTACAGCATGGTGTTTCCCCAACCAGTCCATTCCCAAGATCAAATCAAAATCCACTAACTCAAAGGGTAACAGGTCTACTTCTAATACATGATTATCAACACTTAAGGGACAATTTCTATAAACCTCAATTACCTCAACCGACCTCCCTACTGGCGTCATAATAATCAAAGGTACTCGTATGTTCAGAATCAAAGATGCCTTCTAGCAAAATTCAGATATAAAAAGAGCGCCAGGCTCCGTAATCAAATAATACGCGAGCATCGCCACTCAAGTAGCATAGGGTACCGGCCACCATTCTGAGTATCCCGTGCCTCCGGCCGACCGCATTAATTTGCCTCCGCCTGCGCTAACTCCACTCGCATCAAGCACCGCTAATCTGGGCCGATCTACCACCAAATCTCGACTCGACTGCTGCCCTCCAACCGCCCACCTCGACGCCTCGAGATCCACACTCTCTCCCAAATCGTCGAACGGAAGGGTCAGCTCTCTACCGAACCTGGCCATGTTAAGCGACATACATTAGCAAATGCCCCTGCCGCCGACATCGAAAACACGCCACCCTCTCGAACCGACAATCCCCGCCAGGCTCCACTCTACCCACACCGATAACACCGAATACGCATATCGCCCGAACACCCGAGATACCACCGTGAAAAATCCACTTTCTAGGAGGGCCAGCGAGACGCCGAGAAAGCCCCCGAAATCGGGACGAATGCACGGTGTAATCAAATGGCTCGGCCTCTAGCCGGGTGTCGCTGAAAATTCCTCCGAATCCCTGCCGTACGGTCCCGCCGCCTCCAGCCACATCGCACTCCCTCTTTTCACCTCTCGATTCTAAGCATAACCTCTCCACCTGCAACGCTGCATTCCTCAACTGATGAAAACCGGTGTAAGTGAACAAGGACGCCTCTCCCAACTGCATCTCAAATGACGGAAACCCGCGATCCTTCAGTCAAAGCGGGTACAAATTCTAATCAAGCGGCACAAGTCGCCGAACCTCCTCATACCCATCAACTGCTCTCTCCCCCGCCGATCTCGAACCAACCCCTCTCCATCGCATACATACGGTATCCAAAACGTAAATTTTGTCTAAAAGAGTTCCTAATCTAACCTGTGTTGATTGGCATTTCACCCCTAGCCACCAAATCTGGTGGACATGGTTCCAATTCAACTCCTAGCTCCGCCCGACACCGGGTACACCGCAAACTTCACTTTCAACTCATCTCCCAAAGCCATCTGCTCAAACTTATTCTCTAATGCCCAAGAATTAATCGCAACTCCGGTGTCGCGGCACTAAGAAACTCAAAGTGTCCCTTTTCAGAAAACTGCCTAGTAACTGTCTCGACCCCGCCTCGGAGTGCCACCGCCGGGTCGCATCGGGGCCTCGCGCTACTCCAATCGCTTCTCTCCAAATCCTCATACCGACCTCCGGGAATTGTACCTCCTCTGGGACCCGGCCGTCCACGCCGGCCCTCACCACGCCCCTTCCTCTAGCTCCACGAGCCTCGGCTTCTGGGCCGCCCGCCTCAGTTCACTCCCCGGCCTCTTCCCAAAGATCACCCCACAACGCCAGCCTCCGCCTACTCTAGAAGCACCTCTACCCCTCTAACGGGTCCGCGATTCGATCCGGCAACTCAACTCTGTGTGGCATCCTGCATGTGCCTACTCGAAAAGAAAGTAAAAATAATTTAGACTCATAAAAGACTTCGACACAAAGAATTTTACAAAAAATTTAGACGAGGGGCAATATGGTAATCCAAGCTGCAACCCAGCTTAAAACGAAACCCACGCCTCCGAATACTATAATTGTAACGACCCGCCTCGAGTCGACGCCTCGAGGTCGCGAGTCGCTATCAACCTCAGATATCTCGAAATACCAATCGATGGTTGACACAAAAAACACCTATTTAAAAACCAAGAGAACTCCGATACTGATAAAATAAAATAGTTCGAAAACTGAAAACATTGACATACAAAATTTAACCATCGTGGCATTTCTAGCCAAACCCAAAACATAAAACACCACAACAACCAAGTCACAAAATGTACCACAAAATATCTTACAATTTCAGCATTTCCAAAACCAAAAGTAAAAACCTACATCGAATAATGCAGTAGGATCGCCGACGATCCTAGCCAATTCGGCCTCTCACCTAAATAAAGTCACCGACACTTCGCGAAATCAACCGCTTCAAAAGGCACCAATCCGAGGCGGAAAGGGTAGTTCTCGACGCTTTAATGGAACGATCACCCGGATGGTAACTTACCCATATCCGAATGACGTATACAGTAAGGAAAATATATATATAGGTACTTAGCAACAAGATGGGTAAATACAGTTATACAAATATAGTACAGAAATATGCTAACTATTCAAGACATCCTAGCAGAATACTCATCAGAAATAAATGCACACCTTGTAGAAAACTCGACTTACGTAACTCACATGCCATATATCACATCACATAATCAAACAAGTAACCAGTAAAATTTCACCCAACACGTTAACACCACAACCACAAATAAATGATTTACAAAAATGGAACCACAATAACATCATATATAACAATTCATCCTTTTCCCGGCAGGCTCACCCTTCGAACACCCAACAACAACATATCCTTTTCCCGTGTGCTCACCCCTTCAACACCCCACATCATCTCAACATCCACCAATCACACGCATAATGTCAAACACACAAATGCTTTCATAACATCTATATCACACACAATACAACCAAATCGCATAAAACCCGCAGACTCAACAGTAGATACACTTTATACTTCCATAACACAACTATACTCAACATGAATATTGTGAATACACTCACCGCAAACATACTCACAATTACACTAAAACATAAATATACTCAAGCATCATTACTCCAATAAACACACCCTAATGCATCTAAGGCGACCACTACCACAAGTCAACAATTTCCGCCACCAATTTACACACGGATAAGTTCATAACAATGATAATCGGCCACAATCAATTTACCATACACAACATCCAAACACAAATAAGATAACAAATGAGTGATAAATCTCCAACTTGCCTAGTACCACTAGCACCCAAGCAAATAATCGATCCTCACGTCGTTCTACGTCCCGAGTCCGGGAATCGCACATTACAAAAAAAATAAAATCACAACTCGTGAATCCATTTCAACCCCTTTATCCTAATTTAAATACCGTAATTTTTAACTCATTTCAGCTTATAAATTTACAACTTACGAAAAGACACAAGCATGCTTTCAATAACAATTTCGACGACCAACCCGGCACCCTGACTAAATTGATAGTCGCCTATATCCTATTCAAAACCCCAACATTTCCAAATAATTAATAATTCCAATTTCAACCTTTCCGATCAATTTAACTATAACTCTCTCAACCCCTAATCCCTAAGTTCGCTTATCACTCCAAAATCCACTACGACATTAATTCCAACCCATTGCCCTTTTCTAACACTTATAATTCATATTTGTATTCCAAACAATCACAATAACGGTCCACTAATCCTATTTTACATTAACCACCACATTTTAGCGAAAGTCAACTCACGATCACCCGAAAGTCAATTCACTATAACAGCACTTTCTACCCCAAATATCGATCATTATCAATCCCTATATTACAATTTAGGCCTAGGCAATAATTCTATTCAATAATTTATCCAAAAATCCAAAGTCAACCCAAAAATTCAAAAAGTCAACTGCCCTAAAAACATCCAAAATTTCACATCAAACACCATATTTCAACTAAGAACAACTAATCTATAACCCAAGAATCAATTGGAGCAATAAATTTAAAATATCAAAAAGCTTCAACAAAGTCAAAGTTTGAGATTTCACAAAATACTCAAAATATCGATTTTTACTCAAACGACGTGGGGATGATTTAGAGAAACTTCTTTCGAAAAATTTTAGCTCCAAAGGTTGAGAGAATCGAGAGAAAATTGAGAAAGAAAGCATCAAAAAATGAGGGGCGATATACCTACCGTTTGCTACCAAGGGAAGTTAAGAGAAGAATGGCTTTGGTTTGGGCTTGGGGTCTACCATGGGTGTCTCTTAAGGGTTTGAAGTTGGGTTGGGCCCAAAAGCCCAACCGTGAAAAATTGACCTTCTAATTCACTCCTGACAATTCCTCGCTTTAACTTAACCGACAACCAATCCTCGTAACATAACATACGAACATAAAATATTTAGCGGGTTCCAATTTCACTAAGATAAATTAATAATCTCATATTTTAGTTTATTTTATTAACGGATCTCTACCGTTATTACAGGAACAACTATTGTGGTCAATCCCAAAAGTCGACGAAGTTGCGCCAACCCAAGACTCAAGTCAAGTCAGCAGGAAACACGCTACTAAGGCCCCTGCAGTAAATCAAGGATAGGAACAAGCTCTTGAAGCCCCTACTCGCATCCAAACAGCTGATCGTGCACAAGAAAGCTCGCTAAGGCCCCTGCTAAAGGAAGCCAGCCTGAATCTATAAGGTTCATCAAGTTCAAGATATGCCGTTAAAGCCTCAACAAAGTCTCACCCACACGGACTCAAGTTGATAAAGCATCCCGGCTAGGACCATATCCAAGTCAACCCAAATCAAAGAAGGGCCCAAAGCTACACCAGTCATACCCATATCAAAGAAGGGCCTCGGGTACACTAGTCAACCCCAAATCAACGGCATGTCTGCTTCACTACCACCCCCATATCAAAAAGAAGTGGCCTCGGCTACACCGGGCCACCCCAAATCAAAGTGAGGCTCGCGCTACTACTACCATACAAGAATCAAAGTCTCGACTCAAAGATCAAGTCCACACAACAACACGAGATCAAGTCCGCCAAGCACCTCGGTTCGCACTATCTCAAGTCAAGACCAAGACCTCGTCCTGTGTCCCGCTTCAGACACATATCCAAATCAAGACTCATGCTCAAATCCAAATTCCAATCCATATCAAGTCAAGCATCAGATGTCAAGATACATAGGGAGATAATCTGGGACCGATAGTCGAACCCCAATCGTTTGATAAATCTCTTTGTACCTAGAAAGATTTTCCCAAAGGGGTTTTATTATTTCGGTGCACGTATAAATAATAAAATCTTTCTTCGCGTAACAATAATTGACATTAATTTTTTTTTTGAGGAATTAAGACATATCACTAATAGAAGTCTATAATCTTTTCTTCCGTTTATTTTCTTTTTATATTATTAATTACTAAATTATCCTTCTCAATAAAATTCTAAAAGTTATGCACAAATATTATTTTTTTTAATAATTCCACCTCTAAATTAACAACTCATGAGTTCGAATAGAAATTAACTACTATTAGCTATTCATATCATTAACACAAATATGCCTCCATCTCTTGAGAAAGCAAGTTGATCTATTCGTTAAATAACTCGATCTATTATTAAATTTGTCATTTCAGAAGTTATTTATACCATCAACTGCCAAGCCAACGAGAGGCTCCAACTTATTTGTGGGGACGGAGGTGAATTCTGACTGTGATGTCGGGCTATCCATCTACACTTCATCAAATTCCTCAACTAATTATTCGGGTAATATATGTATTATATATTAGTTTATTACTTCCTTTTCATCAATATGATTTTTCATCATATGTCATTTTCAATTTTTAATAATTCGTGTTAGCTAAATAAAAATATATTTTATGTAGAACTATTGTTATTATTATTATAAAGGCCAAGTACTAAATAATTATATATTTTATGTAGAATTATAATAATTATTATTATTTCTATGTAGAAATATATTATTATTATTATTATTATAATATTTGTTATATAATCATATGTTTTGTGTAGACTTGTTATTATTACTATTATTATTATTATTATTATTATTATTATTATTATTATTATTATTATTATTTAATTCTCAAGATATATGAATTTTATATATCGATTCCACTAAAATTTAAATTATACTTTTTAAATCATACCGATTTAACCGACATAAAGCAAATAATTCGATTATACTATATTCATGATCAATTCGCCAATATGTTTAGTCGTGAGAAAATCAAATTATTAAAATAATATTTGTATCTCCTCAAATGACATCTCATGGTATAAGATTCTCAATGTATGGTGCTTAAATATTTAGTGCTTAAGTCAGCTTAAATTGCCTCTAATTAATATTAAATGAAAAAATTTCACATTACTTCAAACAATAACGTGATGTTTAAGTTGTACCCAGCTAATGATGTTAAGAAGTCATTGTTAATAGATGCAAGAACAAGTAAGTTAATTTAGAGTGCACATGCACTCTTTAGTAGAGATTATATGAGTGCTCATGTACACACATCAATGAAATAAGTATTTTGTATCAGTTAATCTGTAGTACATGCACTCTGGGAAGAACTTATGAGTACACAAGTGCTCATATAAATCATACAAGTATTCGTAAGTTAATTTAGAGTTCATATGCACTATTCACTACAGATTATATGAGTTCTCATGTACTCACATAAATAAAATAATTGTACCACCAAGTTAATTTAGAGTGCTCCACACTCTTAGTTATAGATTATATGAGTACTCAGGTACTCATATATATCAAATCAGATATATTGCTTTTGTCTGAGCTCCAACGATTGATCATGTCATCAATGGATGTCTGATAGTCAATATGGGTGGTGTGTTTTTATATTAATCAATTTTATCCTTATTTAAATAGTTTAAACACCTTAAGCATAATAAAAGTTTAAGATTGAATTAAGACCCATGAAGTTGCATGACTATGAAGTAACACCTATCACTAGTCTTGTTTTAGTGGTCAAGTTAATGTCCAATTCAATACTCGATATCAGTGGGACTTTTTCAAATCCCTTCCTTGGAATTTGAGACGGATAGTAGCCTTCTCCGAGTGTATAAGTTTGATTAGTGTTGTTAGTTGGCCGGATAAATCGAGAATCACCCGAGATCCGGGTCCCGAAAATACCGACGAGTATGCATCCGAGCATCGAATGGGTCGGTCCCGGTCCTTATTTTTGGTCCGAGAACCGAATGGACCCAGTCCTTATTTTAGATTCTTTTATTTTTTTATGTGTGCTCGAGTATCCGCTCTATTATTTTTTATTCTCTATGGTGTATCTGTTTCATTTCCATTCTCATGTGTTTCCAGGATAATTTTTCAACTAAATAGTAGTGTTTAGCTTTCTTTTTTTAATTCATTTTCAATCTTATTATATGTTCATTTCCAAATTTGATTTTATATTTTCGAGTGATTTTAATTTTAGGTTCCATATTTGATTTGTATTTTCTTTGGGGTTTTCAATTTCGAGAATTTTAATTAGGATTTAATTTTGAAAATTTTAATTTTAGGATTTCAATTATGAATTTTAATTTTGGGTTTTGGGCCGGGACTGTAATTCGCCGAGCATTACTCTAAGCTGTCCTGACACATTTTTTGGCCCGAAAATATTACCGGTCCGGGTCCGCTAGCTATGCCGATACCAAGATCGAACTGACCGGTAACACTAAGTTTGATAGTTCTATAAAAGTCAATTGAAAATGGCTATAAATTTATTAAATCTTCAATCAGGAGTTGTATTATAAAAGCGAAAAAGAAATATTTGGGAGGTCATATATAAAATGATATATAAAGGGGCCGTTTGGCTAACCTTATTTATTTTAATTTATAAGTGACCAATTTATAAGTGACAATGCAACTTATAAGTAGGTTATTTATAAGTTGTCAAATTTATTTTGACTTGTTTGACTAACATAATTTATAATGAGATTTTTTTCTACATATTTGGATAACAATAACTTATAAGTTGATAGAGAATCTTTTTGAGTTTTAAAAAGGATAAAATGACTTATAAAGACATCTTATTTATATACTACTTTTTTATCTTTATGATATAAATAAATTGTAACAAACCGCCTCAGGCAAACCGCACGAAGGCTAAAATCATTAGTAATCTCTACATCAGAGTCATCGTGTACCTGGGTAGAAAAACTAACAAGAAAATATACAACCAGAATACTAACTCACCGATAATATAAAGTCTAAAAACAACATTTAAATCAATCTCAAAACCTACATATATGTTATCAAAATATACAATATCTCCATCAACACTACAAAATATAAGGATCGGAAGAAGAAGATCACTGATTTGCTAGCCACCCAAACCTGCACTGGTGATTATACTCTCACTATCACGCAAAGATTTGGTGCCACCCGACTTTATATATGCATATGTAAAGTCGTATATTTATGTAAATTATGTAAATGAGGTGTTTGACGTTAATTACTTGTCATGTTTAAGCAAATTTCATGTCAAAATATTGTCTCAAAGATTTGATACAAATAACTTCTCAAATAATCCAAAATAATTCAATAATATGAAATGATCCAATAATATCGAATAGTTCAACATAACGAAGAATCACACATACAAGAAAGTGCTATCAACATATCACATAAGAAAGCAATAACTTTAATCCAACCCATTATTAGAGTCCACACCACCCTAATAAAGGAAAAACAACATCACTCGTTGCCTCTACACCAAGGGAACGAAGATAAATAAAATATCACTAACTCGTTACCTCTACAATCAAGTAGACGAATTTATACACCCAACCTGCAGGAGAGTACCAACTAACCGGAATAGAGTTCCACAACCAATAATATCAATAGATCCATATCTTCCCATAACACAACTCATCAATATATGAACTACCTAACATCACAACTTAATGGCATGACAATTCTGAACATCACAAGCCTCAATATCACATTATAAATCATAATAATCATTAATAACTGCTCAATACATTCATCTTATCATTCTCATAACACATATAGTCACATTTCATAAATATACTCATTTTAATAAAAATTACACAATTCACATATACACAATATATGAAAGGTTCTGTCACGTCATATACATACTCACCTCAAACCAAAAACCAAATTTCAAATAACTTTACTACTCGGACCGCTTACTCGAGATCAAGACCTAAAGAGTATAAATAACAAAAATTTACTTTTAGAAACATGCTTTATTTTTGTAAAACATAGCTAACAATATTAACTAGTTTGTAAGCTCCTTTTTATTTAATAAAATTTGAGCCTTTTACTTATAATATTAAATAATTTAATTTTTTTTATCTAACAATACAAAATAATATCTGAAATTTCCAAAATTAGTTTATTACTTATATAAACCATCAATCTATTTAATATGTAACCAACCAACATAGATTTATTTTAATTTATTCCGATTAATTCAATTTATGTCTAAAATTACAACATACCACTTTAAAAATTCAGAAACTTAGCTTAATAATTGTATATATAATCAATCAACTAAATTGTATTATACAAATCAAACTTTACTACTTTTAAATTCGAAACTGAATTTATTTTATATAATAAAAGAATAAAATCAAATTTGTTAAATAATAAATACAAACTCCGAAATATTACAGGAATAAAATAAAAATCTAAACCTCACAACTCATAAGATTATAATTAGTAAATAATAAATGAAAATAGACATATAAAAATTAAAAATTTGACATAATAACAATTTTTTTATAGGCAATATAAGTTCTACAAATCCCTTGAGTCAACATTCAAGGAAACCCAAGACTTGCATGCTTTTTGAAAATAAAAATGTTGTAAATTATTCAAACATCTAATGTCATTAGGGTGCCACCAAATGGGTCGATTAGCTCTTGAAAATTCCTTCTCCATATCTTGTCAATCCTTCATGTTCACGATCTTGGGAAAGCACCTATCCTATCCTATGTCTAACTTATGAAAAAACCATCGGTAATGATAGCAATGTCTCCTAAATATTCTCTAGGATGATTCTTGATGATCAACATGCTAGTAAAAAATGCTTCCACAAAGATTTTTGAAATTTAATTGGTTTGGTCTTCATTCAAAATTTGATATCTTTTTGAAGCTTTTTAAATTTATGGAATGGAGTAGTTTTTATATATTGTTGTAGTATAATAGAGTAGAGCAAAGAAAAAAATGTATGAGAGGAAAAAAACTATATATATTGTTTATATAGTTTTTTTTAAATGGGCCAAAGCCCAATTGTTAAATGGATTTACTTTATAAATTAGAAATTTAAAATTTGAAAGAATAAAAATTAATTATAACTAAAAATTGTATTTGATGACTAAAAATTTAATTTCTATTTATTTTTTTCAATTAAGAGTAAAATGCTAAAAATTTGATACAACTAAAACTTATATCTTTATCACTATTAAAATGAAGGGTAAATAAGGTATAAAGTTAAATATCTTGGATAATGAAGTAAATTATTTGGTCAAACCAACTTATAAATTAGAGCAAAAAAAGTTAGAATTTACTACTTTTTTTTAATTTCAATTTATAAGTTGATTAAAATGATTTCTTTCAACTTATTTTTGGCCAAATATAAAATATAAGCCCAGCCAAACATCCTAATAGTATTCTAACCATGTAAGCTATTGTTTCTTTTTTGTAAAATATTTATTGAATATCCTGAAGCCCTCATGCATCCGCGCATGATTAAGTATGCTTATGCTAAGTAATCATCAAACAAATATATAATGTCTTGTTGATTACCAATACGACTAGCCAAGTGAGTAGTTTTATAATGCTTGATGATGGGTCTAATAAATAAGGTTGTTCATTTATATATAGAGTTTACTTTTCGTAGTCAACTAAGGTTATTAAGATACTCTTTTTTAACGTGAACAAATACTATGGGAAATATTGGGTAATAGCTTGTTATAAAATCCTACACTCTCTCCATTTTTTTATTTATCGTTTTAGATTTTAGCGTAAATAAAGAAGAAAAAGAATAAAAAGTAGATTGAAAATATAAAATGACAATCAATTGAAACTATATCATTGATAGATTGATAATTTAAAGAAAATGTAGTCAAAAATTTAAAAACAAAGTGCAATTTATTATGCTAAAGGACAATTATTGCAAACAAAATTTAGGCTAGCGACAAAATAAAAAAGCGGAGGTAGTACTAATTTATTTTATAAACGTACTATTAATTTTTTTTTAAATTAGCAATAAATATTACAAATAACGAATACAAAAATTCCTAATTAATATAACATTTAATATACAATCCTTGAGTTAACTAATAATATGGATTTAAGGTTCTCATCACAACTTAATCTAATATCCAATTGAAATCTATTATTAAACAACTTAGTTACTTTAAATGTTGAGATTCATATAGAATTAATTTTATTTAATATTCAAAAACTTAAAACCAAATTTCAGATTTATCAAACATACCCTAATAAGTTAAGAAGTTAATGTAAGTTATCTTTAGATGTTATGACAAAATTCACACTCTAAAAGTTCATTTTAGGAGGATACTGATGTAACAATTCAAGACGAATTTTGCAAAATAAATAAATAATGCATGTTGACGCTCAAAGATTCAATAACCCAATTCGAATTCTAAATTTACCAATTCAGGTATCGTGTGATATTATTTTATTAAATAAGTATATTAAATCAAATATTTCTAATTAATTCATGTATTTTTCAGAGAAAGTTATCTTATTTTTTAAAGAAAATTATCTAAATTACCTCAATATAATTTGGTTTTTTAATTTAATCAGTCAAACACTATTTTATTGACCAACTTGATTTGAGCAACACTTTATTTTGAGGTAATTTTTAAAAAATAGTACATTAATAAAATCAAAATAACTAATTTAGAATAATGAAATATCAAATGCAAATCTATAAAGTTGATGGTAGAAGTCTAAGTAGAAAATTTGTCTGCAATAAATTGAAGACCAAAATATCACTTCGTAGTTGCCGCCCTCTAATATTATTCCACATGCACACACGTCTAGACATTGACTAAATTATGAACAATACAACAATGAACTCTTCGATCTCAACTCTTTTTCTGTCTTAATCACCTCAAATTATTTTACAAAAATTAAATTCCATAATAAAAAGATTATCAACAATAATATTGTAACTTCTTTATGAATCTCATTTGCTATCTCGAGATTATAATATGGTAAGTCATTTATTGAAATGCTATTATTACTTCCATCAATTCAAAACAATTGAATTTCTTACATATCGAGTTAAATTTTTAATCATCAATTACTCCCCAATTATATTATTAAAAATTAATGAAAGTATTTTAAAATACGAATCAATTATAAATTTTATATTTTTAAAAATAATAAATAATACTTGATTGTCAATTAAATTTAACGGAATAAGTCAGCTTGTCAATTGTTTTGGATTGGAGGGAATACATACATGATATCCATAGGCTAATTGGGCGGTTGCCAGCCAGGCCCTCGATTAATTTTTCGATTGGAGTCGGCGGTATCGGTTAACTTACGGCGTAGTCCTTATCTTGTGTTTTTTACGTCATGGTCCACTGGACTGTTTTTTTACATTAACACGAGGGTAAAAAGTAACTATACAATTATTAGATTTGTGAGGCTCATTTTAAAATAATTTAAGATGTGGGAATATTTTATAATAATTAAAAATTATATAATTTTTTAATTTTGCTTTGAAGACGAGCAGAGACGGAAGCCCAGCATTACCACGCTTTCACCGGTGCGATGCAGTCGGCGAGTTCGGCCTTCCCTCGATCGTCTATGACTCGTGACTAAGAAGTAGAACATCTTTGAACTCGTGAATTTGAAGGCAACAGCCAGAGCCTGAGCAAACTCTTTTCCTTTTTAGCGATTACGATGACCTCTTAACGATCTATTCGAGCCCCACGGTGAAGCAAAGTCAACACATCGAGTCAACTCGCGGTAAAGGGTATAGGTAGAGGTAATTGGGGTAGAGGTAAGTGGGGAAGAAGATGAATGTTCGGAAGCGAAAGTTTAAGGGGGAGGGGTAGAGGTAAAGGGTAGGTGGGGTGTGTGTCGAAGAGAAGAAAGGGTGGAATTTTTATTAATTATGTAAAATATTTTAAATGTGTCCTCCATACTTTAATCAGTGTTGGGTAAAGTAAGAGCTTGATATCTGGCGTCGGAATAATTAATTCGAGGAGCGAAATAGTGACTGTCTTGATTGAAGCTTTCTTAATCAGCCCCGACTTGAAATAAAGGCGTTATAGTCGTTTATAGATCGAAAAGGGCAGCGACGGATGAAAAATAATAGTATAATGAGTACATCAGAGAAAAATTAATAGTTTAAATATCTAGCGAAAATTAATAGATAGTTTGAAATTACATGGAAAGCCAATTATATAACATTAAGTTTGATCCTCATAATATAAAGCAGTAAGATAGAGAAGAATTTCGAAAGACAATCTATCATATAATTTGTTCCTAAACATTAGCAGCTCCTTCAATTTCTCTTGTTCAACTACATTATTACGGAGTATTATTTTTTCAATTCATTGATTTATTTGTGTTTTGCCTTTGTATCAATCTGTCATAAATCTACCCCATCTGTCAGGCTATTAATATTACTACTACTATTTAAATACAAATTATGAAGTAGTTAAAAAGGGAAAATTATATTATATATATATATTTAGGTGGTTGTAGAGATTCTTGAATATAGTTTGGCCGGAGCCATCCTCTCTCTCCCTTATCATCATTGCCATTTTCAATTCCATGAAGAGGTAAATAGAGATCAACGCGAGTGGTTGTCATCTTTTTTTCTGCAGGTTCTTTGAATTTGTTCTGTTTTTTTAAAAGTAAACATGAATAATTTATTTGGGTTTGTTTGTTTTTCAATAAAGTTATGATCTTTATTGCAATTCAGTTTGATGATATGTTTAGTTTATCAATTCTTGATTTTTGGATCTGTTGCAATGTGGAACAATTTGCTTTCTCTTACTTTACCTTTGTTGCAGCTTTTATTTGGTTGAGATCTTCTGTCACATTTTGATTTATGATGAGTTGATTTTTTTTTTTTGTGAAAATGACCAAAATGTAGTATACATAGTACTATTAGCTTGATAATTTTGATTCAAATCGAAGTTTTGGTTGTTAATAAAAAACGTAAAGTGAAAAAGTAAACTGGACAATAGGATGGAGGGGTATTAATTTTGCAATTTATGAACCTTTGTCTTTGGTTTTATGTTCTCTCTGACAGACTGACGCCCTAAGCCTTTTTTTTTCATTTTGTATTTGGTAAAGATAGGTAGCACATTACCTTTGACTAGATAGATGGTAAGATGTTTTTAGTTCACTGAACATGAACTTATAGTTGATATGGATGAATTAGTTTACTAACATATAATATTATGGTACCCTCATAGACATAAAGCTCCTTAATATTCTTCAGCTTTCTGGTTCTTGACGCTTTTTGCTTCAATTACTGCAAACCATTTGGCCTCATTCTCCCCCTTTTGAGTTATCTGTGATTTACTATATCCTAGACTATTATTTAGTGGATTTGAGCATTTGTTTGTCAACAACAGGGTCATGTTCTTTCCACTTTGTTTTATGTTTGTATGTGCGCCATAGGCGGGCCTATGAGTAACATGGTGCATCCTCGCCACCAAAATTGTTTATTTTTTTCATTGTGCTGGCAATATTGCTTAATATTTAATTGTACAAAGTTTTATTTCATTATTTGTAAAATGCACCTTTAGAAAGTCGATCATGGATCCTCCTATGATGTGCGCGACAATTTGAAATTGCAAGCTATGACATTTAAATAGGATGGTATAAGATCTTGTAATTTTTAATATACTTAGAAAGCTTCTATCTTTTCAATCACATGAGAATGTTGGTCTCTTAATTGTGTAAGCCTTTTCACCAGTATAAATTAATCTGGACTAAGTTGATCTCTTTGTATACTGAAACTCTATCGTTTTCTTTTTCTGCAGGTTCTACTGAGATGTGAACCCTGAAGTATGTTAAATTTGATATTATTGAAGGGCTCAGTAAAACTTAAGGTTCAATAATGGGTGCCTGTGTATCAGTACCATCTCACACTATCGGAGTACATAGGAAACACTACCGCCACAGGGTGAGGAGACACCGAGGGAAGCATTCAAAGCATGGAAAAGGTTTACCAGATGGAAACAAGAAAAGAAATAGTAATGCTGGAGCTAGGGTAACTGATTTTGCTGTAAGCGAGTTTGTACACACATCTACGACATGCGGTAATGCTGAAGTCTCTAGCTCAACATTCCATCTCAGTCAGGTGCATTGGCACCACCTCCAAAATGATCCTAATGGTAAGCCCTACTAAAGCACTCATTCTCACGATTTGAAGAACAAAAATGCCTCAAATTCAATTTAGTTGATATAGTTAAGTATTCTCGTGTAGACCAAAATTGGTAGAGTTTGTCTACAGAATTCTAGCTAAAATCATTCACAATATATGTTATATGTACATGCACCCTTTTTCAGTGAAGCGTAGCTCGTGATAACTGCTGAATACTGGAAGAAAACGTATTGCATACTTGCTGTCTTCTAATATTTTTTCAAGAGGAAAAAAACTTAGAATTAAAGAAGGGGGTTAAAAGCACTCTGAGAGGCATTCCGGGGAATAAATGAAAGCTCGTAAATAAAGAGAAAACTAAACTTAAACAAGAAATTAATAACTTTTCCTTTTCTGATCTGTACACTGCACCAAGGGTGGTTCAGAGTTTCTAGATCTAACATTTAGAGAGAGCTTGAACAACACAAAAAATAAATGCAGTCACCAAAAATACACATATTCTGAAACTTGAGGCTCACCTGTTGAATTCAAAGATCTTGCAGACTATATTGACTTATATTTGATAGATTTTGAAATAGAATGTTGTCAATAGTTGCAATGAATATCTCTTTTAAGAAAAAATCTTAGTTCTTAATTGTTATAATCTTAAAAGTTTAAACTGATGGACATTATGGGTATTGAGCGATTAGCTCAAACTTCATAAATGTTCTGATTTCATACCCCTGCAGCCATAATTTATTGAAATTAAGTGACATTCAACCTGTTGTCTGCAGTACATAGCCAAGAAGATGCCTGGTTTGACACATTCAGCATTCTGGAGTCTGACTCTGATGAGGACTTTGACAGTGTTCATGGAGGTAACAGATATTAGCTGATAACTTATATGTGGCGGGAATCTGAGATATAATTTCGATTAACATGTGAGAGATCTCCATTAAAGATAGTTTATGTGTGAGAGAGTTAATAGATCTTCACAAAAATAAATTTAAATGGAAGAGACATAGTCATGTTGGTAAACATCTTGTACCCAGATTTGTTTTGGAAACTTATTTTCTGTTTGTTTCTGTTCCCTTCATCGTAGTGTTTTTTCTCTGAATCAAGCAAGAGCAATCAATAATTATTTGAATCAATGATTTAGCCATCCAAAAACATGTTTCTCAATGGAATGTTGTCTAATATGGCTGATTGCTTTAACACATGTTTAAAGTTCATAATTTGATGTTAACTTGTGTTATAATATCCTTCAGATTTCTTACCTAACATTTCAAGTGGGCAAGTGGTTCAATATGAGACCTCGTCATGCTTTGTCGATAACAAGTGTAAGTACCAAGAATACCATGAAACATATATGAAAATGAATAGCAAAAAAACCGAGGTCCAAAGAAAAGATGGAGTGAAAGACGAAAATCAATTTACGGTTCTTAGCACCCAAGGATATGATCTTCCATGCTTGATGAAGAATGAAGAGCTTGGAATGCAGAAGAAAAAGAAGTTAGAACGGGGTTATTTAAGCTTCAATGGTGTAAAAAATGATAAGAATGTATTGAAGAATGTCTTCCCTCGATTGGTTTCTTCTCTAAGTTTTAATGACAAGATCAGCAATGCATTGCATTCACATCCCCAATCTCAGAGAAAGAAAACAGCAGTTATTAGGCTTTCAATGAAGAGAACATCCATTGATAGAGAAGAGCAAACCGATATTTCTAAGTAGACCATTACCTTTCTTTTATGTTCAACAACACATCATATCTTGCTTGTAATACTTTTATTACTATGTATCGACTAACTTTTGACCATTTTGAGTAGCCTGTCTAGCTTCTTATGTGTTTACACTGTAGGCCTTAGGTCAGATCATGATTAAACGGGCTTATGTTTTAGTTCAGACACCTGCGAGCATCCATTCACATGTATCATTGTTTTATGCAGCTACCTTGAAGAGATTTCTTTATCGTCCCAGAGCAGGACAGCTAATTCCAAACTCTGAAGGGAAGCCAACTCCAGGAACATGGTCTGCTATTGAACCCTCAATATTTAAGCTCCGTGGAGAAACATTTTTTAAGTATGTTAGCGACTTTCTGGGCCTTTTTGATTTCTGGTTAGTAGCCTCGTTTGTCACAAGTCAATTCAAGTGCTATGAAACTGAAATTGCAGAGACAAGAAGAAAAGCCCTGCTCCAAACCATTGCCCTTATACTCCGATAGGCGTTGATCTGTTTGTCTACCCAAGAAAGGTTAACCATATAGCTCAGCACCTTGAACTTCCGAGTCTTCAAGGAGATGGGAAAATTCCTCCTCTCCTCATAGTTAACATTCAGGTTTCACTTTCTTTTCCGCTATTTGCCTATAATACCTAGTAATTCTTAGTGGTTTCCCATTCAATCACTCACAACCGATCTCTGTGCAGTTGCCGACATATCCCGCTCCAATGTTTGTTGGTGATGGTGATGGGGAAGGCTTAAGTCTTGTTTTGTACTTTAAGCTTTCTGAGAATTATGAGAAAGAGATTTCTACCCAGTTTCAGGACAGCATTCAGGTACCTGAATTGTGCAAACATACCTCCTCTCCCTCAATCTCTATATATATAACATAACATTAACATGCCCCAATGCCTTGAATAGGCTCAGCACAAGGGCTGGGGGGCGGATAAATATGCTTGTCCCTGTGATAACAAGGAGGTTGTTTCATAATTGACCCAGGAGTGGAGTTCGAACACTATCCACTACTTTACAATAGATAAGAAGAGTAAGTAATGTAATGTCTCCTCTAATTTGTGGCTATTCCATTTACATCTTCTTGTTACAAAGGAAACTTGGTTAGTGCTCCCACTTATCATTTATCGATTTCAGTGCTCATGTAAAGACATTTGTGATGCAGGGAGAGCGTCTGAGATGATGTTGAAAAAGTCAAAGGATTTACAAGAGAGTCGAAAGTACCTTTCAGAGATAGGTTGAAGATAATGGTTGGAGCGGTCAATCCTGATGATATCGTTGCAAATGCTACTGAAAGGAAGCTATTAAATGCGTACAATGAGAAACCTGTTCTTTCCCGTCCCCAACACGAATTTTATCAGGTGAAATACCTCGTCTCTGCCCATGCTATCATCTCATTTTATGATGCTACATTTATATCGACTGGATCTTTTCTTTCTATAATAGACATCTACAGGATTCAGATTAATTATGAACGAAGTGTTAAATGTCCCCTGCAGTTTGAAACTTCCAGTTTATGCATATCAAAATGACTATATGAAAACTTATTGTCGCTACTCGCTAGTCTTTTCCTATGAGAAATAGACCTTCATATATTGCTGCCACAGTTAAGGATTTTTTACATTAGGGCGTGATTCTATGTTACATGCGAGGAAGATTAGTATTTTCATATTGGACTTCTTTATGGATGCAGGGCGACAACTACTTCGAGATTGATCTTGACATTCATCGCTTTAGCTACATAGCTCGGAAGGGGCTTGATGCTTTCCGCGATCGTGTTAAAAACGGAATACTTGATCTAGGCCTGACAATTCAAGTAACTGTTCTTTCTTTTGTATACATTATATTCTCTTTATCTACAGATTTGAAGCATGAGAAATTTCAATTGTAAACGGTTCCTTTCTTCAATATACAGGCTCAAAAACCAGAAGAGCTTCCTGAGCGAGTGCTTTGTTGTGCCAGATTGAACAAAATTGATTTCATTAATCACGGCCAGATACCCACAATCATGAGGGCCGGCGATGATTGATCGAACCATGTTCTCTCAGCCTTCTTGGTTCACGAAAATCGATATCATTTGTTGAAAAATCCATTGGGTATTCATAGCCAACGCCGCTAAAAAACTCTTACAAGAGTCTTTGAATTTTGGGAAACGATCCTCTACCTTCTTCTCATCCTTCTTTATATGCCTCCGATTTTAGATTATTATGCATCATAGATAGTTACGCTCTAACCATCCAATGCATGATGTATAAATTTTGAAGTATGGAGGCACGGAAGAAGGCCGAAAGGAGCTATAGGATCCTCGTTCAATTTTTACTACATAAAACATGTCTTTGAATCCTCACTTTTTTTTTTCCTTCTTTTCTTCTTTTCTGCCACTGGAAGGATCACACTCCGTTAAGATTCGTTATCGTAAGTATAGTTTATTATATAATATTTGATCACTTTATCTCTTCTTTATTTAAATGTTCAATTGAAATTTGAAAGACTCCTATTCATGTTTGTTTAAAAATTTCTTCTACACAACAGTTCATATTTTTTGGAGCAGTTTCACAATTTTAATTCGACGGATAGATCAAATGTAATTTGATAAAATTTTTGGTTGATGTTACTTACGATGATATTATTTGAATATAATATCGCGAATAAAGAAATATGTTTAGGTGAGGCTGAGAATACAAAGCTTTTTGGTTGGGTATGATCTTATTTAGGTTAGAAGTAAATGTATAAATTTGATCAATTTATTATGTATTCAATATTATGTGTTAGGAAGTATTGATTGAGGGTATATTATTAACTTAACTTTGATCAATTTTTCAATTCTTAAAACATTCCGACGTACCACTTCAATTGTTAAAGTCTAAATTTACATAAAATTAGTCAAACAATGTTTGAATAAGTAATATCTCTTACTAGTTTAAGTTTAGATATCGTATATCACTTGCAATTCCCTTCATTCTTAAACAATATCTCGTTTTCTATGCTTGAATTAATTAAAATGGAAAAAGTAATTCAAAAGAATATATATATATATATATATATATATATATATATATATATATATATATATTGTTAGGGAAATACTTAAAATCTCATAATATTATTCATAATCTATATTCTTAGTCGTTTTTTGGGTTGATAACTCGAAAGTCTGGATACCGTTATGTAATGGTTACTAGTTGTCCTTAAATAAATCAAAACCCTATATTTCGCCATGATCTAATTAATTTAAAAATCTAAAGAACAAGATCATCTAATGGATCAATTATTTTATTACTTAATAGATTTTGTTTAATTTAGAGTTTTAGGGAAAAAAATATATCAACCAAATCGTTAATGTGAACTTTCGAAAGATGATTATATATAGATATATAGAGAAACTGAAAAAATATAAATAATAAATAATGACACGTGAAGTTGAATAATAATCATGTAAAATAATACTCTCTCCATCCCTTTTCATTAGGGAGTTTTTGTCATTTTTGGAAATCTCAAATTAGATTCTTATTTTGACCAAAATGTGAGTGTGATGTGAAGGGAAAATAAAATATGTGAATTAAATTTAAATTTTCTTAAAATTTTTACTATTTTCAAACCTCCTAGCAAAAGGATGGAGGAAATAAATGATATGGAATTTTTAGCAGAATATATAATATTATGATGTTATAACATTATGAATATTTATGTATTTAATAAATATTATTTTTATTTTTATTTTTATGTATGAGTTATTGAAAATTCTTAATGATCAAGTGGCAATTTGATCTAGTGTTAACATCAATATGATACTAATAGTGCTAACTTTTTAAATGTTGATTGATCGGTTATTCGAGTTGGTCGGGGGTTGATCGGGTTGTTATGTCAATGAGGGGTAATGCAGCGTTGGCCTGTCGACATAAAAGTTGAAAATATGTTGAGAGTACGAGTTGTACTCATCATAAGGTGTTTGAATCATTCTGATATCTGAAATTTTCAGCGTTAAAAATATGTTTGTATTTATTTTTTGTTTATAATGTTTTTCTATAGTACATGTACCAATTTAAAAGAAATTAAATGAAGAAAAAAAAAAGTTGGTAACAATGCCCCCTTCTCCAAGGTAAGATTGGAAAGCTAGTTCTCTCGAGTTCTATGCATTATTTATGACTGGCAAAATAAATTATACTCCGTAGTCAAATGTCAGAAAATATATCAATGCCATAAATAAACCCAATAGTTTTATGTTTCTATAAAACCAAATAAAAGATGACACAAATTACTTTCCTAACCAACAGATTGATGCAGAGTTTGAAGAATTTGATGTCTTATTTGGCATGAAGACAATTTTTCATGCTTGTTGTTCATCCAGTAACTTGGAGGAGGAGGAGGAGGGAAGTCAAACTTGCTCGCATAGTTGGTCACGCACATAAGATGCTCATTATCAATAAGCAATGAAGGATTGAGCACTTCAACTTGGTTTCCAACTTCAATCTCCACCCTTTGTTTCTTGCCATGCCTTGATGGTCTCTCCTTGGTAGAACTAGAAGCATCCATTAGCTCTCTTTTCATTGGATAATTTATATCCACATAAACATGGCATCTTCCCATAGTTATGTGTTCATGCATACTTCTTGTTGAACGAATATGATACGTCTTAGAGCAATACTTGCATTTTCCTCTGTTGGGTTTTTCATTCTCTTTTTGGATCTTTGTAAAATGATTCCATACTTCATATTTCAATCCCTTTTTCCCTTGTCCAGTTTGAGACTTGGTTTGTTTTGGTTCAACAACAATGTTAGCAGGAACAATGCTTAGATTGTTTGCCTCGCCTACCTGCCAACATAAGAATTAGTGGAGGAATTAGGAGGCATTACTACAAAAAAAGAATTTAGAATTAGGAGGCATTACTACAAAAAAGAATTTAGACGGTGCTTGAAATTACACATAAATGGCGAAAAAATGTAATTTGAAGGTGCGAAATGATGTGAAACGCACTGGTATGAAATGCCGTCCAAGCTCTTATTAGACGGCTCTTTTTGAAGCATCGTCCAAGTAACATCTTAGACGACGTCCAACTTAGATGGCACTGGCACTTTTTGAAGCGCCGTCTAAGTTCTAAGACGTAAAGAATAATTCATCCCAAATTTTTTTGACAAGTATAATTCTATTAAGTATTTTCTCAATAACTATATTCATTCTTTCAAAATTATGTTACGTTTTTCATCTGTTCTTAATTTTCATATCCTTTTTTATTTGTATGACATGAAGTAGGGATGACAATGGGTAGGATTGAGGAAGGTTTTGGCTATACCCAATACCACACCCTAAGTTTATTTATAAAACTTGAAACCTGACTCAACCCTTGAAACTATTGACCCAATACCTAACCCGACCATAATCCAAAAAACAATATGGGTAAAGGTTCTACCAGTGGGTTTAATTATAAATTCATAAACGCAATAGAGTAGAAACGAAACTTATTAAAAAATAAAAACTAATTAAGAATTTTACACATTTATATATATGGGTAGAATTTATTCTATACACTCAATCCTAACGGTATCTGAGCAGGTTTAGAAGTGAAAAATCAGTAACCCGACCTAATACCCAAATCTGACCAAAAAACCCCACTCGTGTGGGTAGGGTTGGATTAAGATTTCCATTCACTAAGTTATCCATCTCTTTCTACAAAATTCTTTATTCACCACTAATAAGAATGACAATTTATTTTGTTATTCATGACATTTAATTTTTCATTTTGAAAAGTATACAAGATTATTCAAGTACAAACAGTGTTTAAGTTAATTACTTTTAACTACATATCTTGTCTATGTTAATAATTTTTAACTAAAATATTTTAATTATAAGTACAAATTTTATGCTGGGTACATAGACATATGTCAATGCTGTTTGTGTACTTATCCTCTCTCGGAACAAATGATTCATTGAAATAATAATTCATCACCTTTAGTATTAATAGATCAAAGAGTCTATATATAAATATTCATGTTAAGTGACTAAAAATGGAGTATACAAAAACAAAGTAGTTCTTAGGTGATAAAACCATATTTCAATTGTAAACATAATAATTTTGAGTTGGAAAATAGATAAAGCTAAAATTAAAAAACAAATCTGCCATGATTTGGATATGGCAGCCACAGCTATCGATAAGTATACGTATTGCTTTATTTCTAAAATGATTAATGAAAGAAGAATAATTTCAAAATTTTATATATTAACGCAGTAAGATCTAAATGGAATATGGGGCGTGTCAACTTTAGCATTTTCGCCGTATGTTTAACCTGCATCCGGCGACATTCTACTTCCGACGTTTGTTTGGAATTTAATATTGATGGAATTCTGGTAGCGCCATCGCGCGAATAAAACTACGATATCATATAAGAGTATAACTGACCATAATATAACTCATGTGGAGATTTAAAGACTATAATTAAATATACCTCATGTGGAGATGGAACCGGATTCATGCTTTGAGTTGACAATTGTGGATGAAACTGCTCGTATTCATTATCTAGCCTCATTATCTTTGATTGAACCATTCTTAATTCGTTCTCTCTTGCTTCTTGTTGAGATTCCCTAGAATTATTTTGTATAAGAGATAATTGTTTCTCTTTGAGTTGGAGCTCAGCAAAGCTCTCCAAAAGGAGTTTTTTAGCCAAGTCCAAATGTTTCTTCAATTCTATCCAATCCTCCACGGCTGTTGACATTGATTTCACAAACCTAGAACCACTAGCTTCAATTGTCACAAATGTATTAGCTAGCTTATCCATCATAGAACTCATATTCATTTGTTGATTTTTTTTTATTTTGAAGATTTAGGGAAAAAAATATATCAATTTAATTGACAATATGAACTTTAGAAAGATGATTATATATAGATATATAGAGATTGAAAAATACAAATTATAAATAGTGACACGCGAAGTTGAATAATAATCATATAAAATAATAAATGATATGGCAGTTTTAGTAGAATATATAATATTATAATGTTATAACATTATGAGTATTTAATTTAATATTTAATAAATAATAATAATTTTTCTTATGTATGAGTTGACTAAGATACAGGTTAGGTGAGGTGCACAGTTAGTTCTGGAGTTATTATATGCATTATATTGATACCAAAGTAACACATAATATATATAATTCTTCATTGGTCATATGATAAAAAAATATATTAGTGTCATAGAAAAATCCAATACTTTTATGTTTCGATAAAACATAATAATTGATGGCACAAATTACTCTTTTCCTAAATAACATTATGATAGAGTTTCAAGATTTGATGTCTTATTTGTCATCCAAAGCAATCTTGAAAGTTTCTCATAAATTTGGGTTATTCAAGCTCATCAAAGCTTTTCATGCGGAGTTTGTAGGCAAGTCCAAGTGATTCCTCAATTTTATCCAATCCTCCATAGTTGTTGACATTGATTTGAGTTAATTGTTTAAATGATATCTAATAATCACATCAAGTTGTATTTTGGTCCTCGATAGTAGTTTAGTCTCGAAGTAAGTACTTGCCAAAAGTTGCCTTTGTTTGGGGACAGTACAATTTATTATTAACTTATAAGGGGCCAAAGTCTGACTTCAGTAGTAAGATATAGCAGCAATATTTTAGGGGCCAAAATGTAACTTTTGTATTATTTATAGAGGCCAAAAGCTGATAATCTTATTGGGATAGAAATCTGAGCTTTTTGATCTTATTATCGGGGATATTTCGACAATTTATTTACTCACATCGATTTCATAAACCTTTGCACCGCTAGCTTCGATAAACACAAATACTAGCTAGTTTATCTATTATATCTCATATTGTTCTTTGAATATTTTATTTAATTTGAAGTTTTAGGGGAAAATATGTCAGTTTAGTCGTTAATGTGAAACTTCACCAATATAAATACAAAAATGTAGAGCGAGATTGAGAAAATTTTACGTTATAGATAGTAAGGGATGAGATGCTAAATAGGAGGAGTAACAATCGTCTTAACCCGTCTCTTAAATACGTTAATGAATTTGACTTTTTCGTAAGAAAGCGAATTTTTGTATTGAAGTGATTAAAGGAAAGCTCAGTCACTGTCGGTGAGGCCAGCGTCACAGGTCACTTCTCTAGGTATCCCCGGGGCAGGGAACACCTCGAGGGGCCGTTGTTGGATGTTGAAGCCAATTTGGCTTATTTTAGCGTGGAGATCGAGACTTAGGACCTTTCAACTCCAGTAGTCCCGACCTCGGGGGCACTAGTCGGTGATTTAGAGGAGAAGTTCGGGCTTGCACGGGTCTGATCCCCGAATACTATGGATATATGAGTATAAATACAAAATCCGTAATTAGAGGATGCTTAGATGCGTACTACGTTTATTAAACAAAACATATTTACAATATGAATAACTTGATCTTTACATGCGGGTAAGTCTCCCCAAGTTGCTGAGTCGCGGCGTGTTGACTTCCTTCGGAAACCCTTGTTGCTTGATACCAATCGTATGATATCTCTGGTTAATTAAAAGCACAGTTGGTGAGAAGCCGTTATGCTAGTAAGCAAGGATGAAGCAAAGGCAAGCTTGAAAATTCTTGAAATTTCGACGAGGCCCCATTTACTTGGGTTTTTTTTGATGAAAAGGTTTAAAACTTATGTCGCAGAAACCTAAGTTTGCTTATATAGGGCTAGGTTAAAAACAGGCCGATGCTTGACTTGATTAAGTATTAGGCATTTCGTTAACTCTGATGAACGATTTAAGACACTAATGCGTTGCTAATGAGTTGAACTATTTAATTAGCTTAATTAAATGGTATTAGTCGATATCAATAATCTTTCAAGTTATTGATAAATCTTTAAAATTACTCGAACCCGATTAAATAAGCTATTTAATTGATTGATTTGTCGATATTACACATAAAATGTAGAATATTGAGAAATACATTTCTCAATTATACGATTCTCTTTAATTTAAATACGTGAAATATAAATTTCGATGTCTTTGTATGTGTGTGACCTTACAGGCTCGAATAATAGTAAGTTGTATAATAATAATAATTGACCAATTACTATTATTATAACTTGTTGATTAATAGTAAGATCTAGCAATCATTTCATAACCCTTAAATTATCGCTTGAGAACCCTTCAATAATATACAATTACTAAAAGTTGAACACTAAGTTACGATAATCATTAGCAAATGGATGATACACAATTATCGTAACGGGCATAATAAATCAGATAATTCTCATTGATTTCAACACTGGCTGCCGCCCAGGCGATTATCTTCTGATTCACTTTATCACGCGATCTCAGTCGTGGAAGCTAAGCTATAAGTGTGTCGCCAAACACCACGCTTTCTTTACTCAGTATAGGCGGAATAAAGCATTGTGGCGTCCAGCAAACGGTCAGTACCAAGCGTGAGAGGCACGAGATGCTTCGCTATGCTCGAGGGCGGACCGTCCTCCCGATATGTCAGCGTCTATCATTACGGCACCATTTTGTGACAGCATGCTCTGGTTATAATCCCGGCTTAAAGCGAGCGTTTGGTCATAGTCAAAAATCTGAGCTTGTATAACACAGATAGTCATATATAAATAGGTCTAAGAATTGTGAACCTTAAATTCTAAACAAATGTCATAGGACACAAATATCATCTCTTACATGAATTCGTTTTGATCGTACCGAACCAGTCACGGACGGCGGCCCACGGTATTGATCTAGTCTGAACTAGCGTGATCAATCTTGATCACTAATCAAAACACCATGTTAATCATATGATCCTTGTCTCTAACTATTAGCATCGGCCAGGCGCTTGGTATCTGTGTTTAGGCTTGAGAGAAGTCTAATTAACGAGTTCGTATTGCATCTCACAGAAAACATAGACTAAGGTAGGGATTTAACCTTTCACTCCATCGAGGATACACTACATGTATATTATATGTAAATTTAAACATATAGACATAGCAAACAAATATATTAAAATATAAGAAGCGATAATATTCAAATATTTGTTACTTTAAGACAATAGATACATCTGACTCCCAATTAACCTAACACCAACTGCGATATCATCTAAGACCTATGTTATTTGCATGATCATCGTACTTTGCGACTTAGTGGTTTAGTAAAGTCGACCCAGTTAGCCTCTGTTTCTACTTTACATGCTGGCGTCGCACATCAGCGTAATGTCTCACAATCGGTGATGCTTTTGCGAGTATGTGCTTGGATTTGTGATATTAACAAGGGGTTCTTGGCAGGCTATTGCTGATGTTACGAAACTCCACTAGTCCTGATGCTGGGTACAGCGCCCAGGATTCGGTCACGAACTTAACATCAACAATGGCCTTTAGCGACGGAGACGGTAGCATTTGTCTTCAGTTACGTGGTAGAGATAGAGGCAGCGATGCTGTTTGGAACTCGTCGAATCTTTGGCAACACCCAGTTAAGACAAAATACATACCCGGTAGGGAGCGATGGTCGTCTTTGTGGGTTTGGCGGCGTGGGTGTACCACATCCTTCTTAGCTTCTTAAATGCAGAAAGCGTCTTTTAGTTATTTACCGAATCTTTCAAGATGTGACTTCCTTTGCAATCCAGGTGGCTTTTACGGATTAGTTTTGAATATCTCTTGGTTACACTTAGTGCATAAGACACATCGGGTCTAGTGCCTGACATGGCATCTGTGATGGATCCTATAGCCGAGCGTGGTATGTCACTTCGTTAAATTCGTCCTCGGCGCTAGTAGTGGGACAGCGTGCTCTGTGAGTTGAACTCCGTGTCGTGAGGAGTGCCCTTCTTGAAATTATTCATGTGTTGAACCTTTGCGGTACCTTATTCACATAAGTATTATCGACAAAGTCCAGTGGCCTACGGCTCGTCTCGAGTGGATCTTTATTCAGTATATATTTGTCATAGCCTAATTCGCTTCGTTGAAACATTTGCCACGGCCAATCGCAGCCAGAGTTGAGTAACTTCTAGATTGTTCCAATGATAAATTATGTCATCGACATACGGGACTATGAATGATACACAACTCCACTTCTTGTATCACCAAGGTGCTTACGTTCTTGATGAAACAAACTCTTTGATTGATTATTCAAAACGTAGATTCAATGGGATCTCTTCCAAGACCATGATAGACTTTTGCAAACTTGCATGCATAGGTCACTAGGACATGCTAAAACTTGGAGTTTATTGTCAGCACATCTTCTCTAAATTTCCATTGGAAGCGT